>JANSTX010006671.1:0-20209 GCA_027564355.1 Penthetria funebris | reverse complement strand
TAATTATATTGTTCGCTTGTATTATATTCCTGTAATTTTGGGCTATTTTGCAATTCTATTTAATAAATACTTATATAAATTATGTTGTGATCCGTTAAACAATTCCTAGGGCCTACAATAATTGGCGATGCCAATTATATTTCTCTCGTTTCAATTATTTTTAGTTATTTGAATGAAAATTAGTTTCTGTAAATGATATTAAATAATTTAGTCAAAATTTCCAATTACTATTAAATTTTCAACATAAAATGACTAAATTTGATCAAATTTATACTAAATTTTCTACAAATTTATTTGCATCCTCATCATATTTTTAATGTTTTCCAAGAATACAAAATAAATATTTACAGAAAACCTACTAAGAACTCGTTTAGGAGATTTTTCGTCAATAATTTGAATGTGAAAACTACAAGAAATGAAAATCTGGGTAGTGAATAAAATTTAAAAATGATAAAATTTCTGCATGTTTCGGTCATATAACTCTTGTCTACTGATTTTATTTACGCATAAATAAATTCTTATTCAATGTAGTTAAAATATATAGTCAGAATTTCTAATGTCTTACTAGTACCGAACAATTTCAAACAATTAACAAGAAATACAAATTCTATTTATTTGATGATTCAGGTCAAATTCCAGAAGTTCTGAAAATTAAATAGAATTTTCGTGTACTGTAAAATTCATAGATATAGCGTTTTGTAAACTTTTCCCAGAATTATATTAAATTATTGCATTTTCAAGTGATTATATGAGTATATCCTTATAAAAATTATCCTAACTCTATGCAGATATATGCGTAATCGAAAAATATAAACAAGTAATATTATAATATTATATTTATCACATAATATACAGAAAGTAATGCCAATAAATATGATATTTTAATTTAATTAAAAAGCATTTGAATAATAAAATTTATGCAAATCATTATACATATAAAATATTCATGTTTGCTGCACATTCCAATTAATAAGTTAATGGATGCAAATATACAACTTTCTGTATAATATACATATCGAGTATCTGCCATCAAACTATCCATTTATTTATCATTTTAATTAACATCCACTTAATGCTTATTTTATGTATATTTTAGTGAGTATTTGTTATTTTTAGCACTCCCATTAATTTATTTACATAAAATTGATTTTTTTTTTGAATTTAAAATTTGATTGATTATTGTGACGTTAATAGGATTGAGAAATTGTACTATAAATCGGGTAAACGGTTTTTATAATTCATTGAATTATTAATTTGAATATATTTTAATATTATGCTGACCATTAAAAATGTGTAGACGTCATTTGTATATAAATGTGAAATATATTATTGACGGTGAGGTGATGAATGGAGAATAGCAGCAGGCACAGGCTATAGAATTCCAATTAGATTACTCGATCAAAATTTAGATTTATCACAGGTATATGTCTTAAGGTCTTATTTGTTATCTTGCCTGAAACTAGGTAATTATTTTCTATCTGAATTATTTAAATAATTAACCAAATAATTATTTAATCGATAACAATATATTAGAAACAATTTTTCAGTTGAAATGTTTAATGAATATGTGAGTGCCGCCAGTTCTATGATTATCTGCGGCATATTGATTCGGATGTCAACATATGCCCACACTATTTCATGATTTATAAAAACATTAATTGACATTTGTTAATTAATAGAGCAACAAGTACAATCTAAATTTTTAAAACTATACAGAATTTAATCAGACATTGATTATAATTGTATATAATTTTAAAGAAAGCAGTTTTTTAGTGATCGTAGTATAAATAATAATTATAAATGAGCCATATCATTCAAAGCACTAATGCAAGATATTGAACTCTGGTTTCGAACTAATAGTTCTCATCAGTGCACTTATTACCCAGACCAAAGAAATTATGCTATTGTGTTAATTGTATATAATGTTCTATTTCTATATTAATACAAAAAAAAACCTCAATAATTACATTCGTGTTGTTCAATTATTACCATAAAGATGATATAGACGATTATAAACTAAATTATATACATTTATTCGTATATCACACATCTTGTTTCATAATATGCTACTTAAGTGTGGTGCCGCAGTTCACAAAAGTTCAAGCATACAGTCTTTGCATTATATTCATTCTTGGAATATGAGCGATTATATTATTTATCGTTTTCATGAATGTTTCACTTAATTCATTTGAGTATAACAACAATTAGCCCGCATTTATCTTAAGCAATAAACTTTAATAAGAAAGATTAATGTTTTATATATACGATAAACAGCATAATTTTAATATATAGAAATATGTACGACTTAACGTTCGTATATCATTTTAAAGAGATGATGAACATGAGAAATAATGATTTTAAAATTTATCTAAATAATCGTCATCATTATCATTTTCATCATCATCATCATCATCATCATCATCATTATCATCATTATCGGTATAATCATTATAATCATAATAAACATTATCATTATCACCATCGAAATCATACTATAATCATAATAAACATTAATTTAATCGACAAAATTTTTCTTTATCAAATTTCTACTCTTTTTTTTTCTAATTTTAATTTTGAATTAGTAAGTCGAGGATAAAGTTGAAAATATGAAAATTTGTCAAACCAGTAATCAATCTTTCGATGATAAAATCAAATAATTTATTTAATAAGAAAAAAAACCAGAAAACGAAAAAATTATTGTTGCATTAATAGATAAGATGCAAAAAATGTGATTATCATAAAGTATGATCTTCATTACTCGCGTAGAAAGTATTAAGTTTTGCAATTTGAATATTTGCCGGTCAGTAAATACCTAAGGATAATCATATTAATTCGTTGTCCGTTCAATGTGACTAATAAAGTGATCGGGAGCACTAATCAAATGTCCAATATAATTTTAAACGCTAGACTTCTTGATCTAATTAAAATTAAAACAGTTCAGATTATATAGAATTTGAAAAGATAACTATGTGGCATCGCTTTGTAGATTATCGAAATTTAGAATGCATTTGAATAGTGTAACTATAATGATCACGCTTGAATTTAGAATATCAAACTTGAATAAAGTGGTGATCGGTGTCCGGCATTTCATTCTGGTTGAAAAAAATTATCAATAGTATAAAAAGGAAGATTTATGAAAAACTGTTATGAATTTAGTAGTTGCGGTATGTGACATTTATATTTTAAAAACTCAATAATTGATTAAACTGAAAACTGGATAAAAGTACGTAATTATAAATTTTAGATATTATTTACGTCGGTAATTGGCACAATATGTAGTAATTGAATATTTAAAAAAAAAAATTATTAAATATACAAAGTGAAAGTATTAAAAATTGTAAAAATTAATAATTCTACATTTTTGTATAGAGGTTAATCCAGTCCCATATTTTTAACTCCATTTTATGTCACCGAAAACTTTATAACAATATATGTTAATTCCTTGACTTATGATTGGGATCAAGTTGGATTAAGTTGGTATTTAATATTTTATTTATCTAGCTAGCTTTGAAAAGTGCTAGAGTAAAAAAAATTCTAGTTTAAAATTATGACTATTGTCGTTTGTTTTGTAAATAATTTTTCTTCACTATTGTGTAAACTAGTCACAAAATTACAATCATCCAAATATTTTATTTTTTTGCAAAATATTCAGTACGTTAAACTTTGGCACAATTATCATTACAAAATATGTCTAATAATTAGAAAAAATATATTTATATTATATAATTCCAAATTCAATTTATTTTAATTTTTGTATTTATTTTAACCACCATGAACAGGATAAATCTAATTAAAAATATTATTTATTATTAGTCCCTTTAATATTATTTTGTACATTGTCCATTACCAGTTTGCACAAAGGATTAATAATTTAAATAAACAATGATGACCTATTATTATATCCAATAAAATCTAAATTATTGATTTATATAACATTATAGTAAATCATGTGTGCACAACAATCGGGATTCGAATCCGGGAGTTCTATATGTGAGAATTTAACCAAAGAAGCACATTTAAACATTGAAATATTATGTTCAACACCCACCATATTGAAAGAATATGGAATTAAAATCAGTATATCATTTGATACGTTCTCAAGTCCGGCAATTAAACAACTGAAACTCTTTTACGAAAATATATCCTAATTTTACTATCGTATACTGTTATTATAATAGGCAAGTGTTGGGAAATGTTAACACAAAATGTTCTCAATACACTTTCAAAACAATTCCTTTTTTTTTTTTGTTTAATATAGAAACAAGACTATATAGAAACATAATATTCTTTTAACGTATAATAAATAAATAAATCAGATATACGTTGTATAGATTGTGTCATTATATTTTACCCAGATTCATATAATATTAATGAATTTAAATAAAGGATTAAATTTACCATAATAAAATTCATTATTATATTGATTTTAAAATTTATAAATTACTTATTTAAAATTATTGTTTTTCCTTTCCATAAAATTGTTTGCTATTCTTAACACTTTTAATTTCCTTGTCTTTAAAATATTATTAGAATATCAAACAAGGATTACGTTTGAAATTGTGATGATGCATCTTCTCATAATTATTTTCCATTTAATTGTTGTTTTTTTTTTTTTAGTATTTTATTACACTTAATTATATTATTTTAGTTTAGGATAAATGTAATTAAAATATTAAAAATATGGATTAAATTATGAATTTTAAAATAATATTTAATAAATTTAAGATAATATTTGTTTTCGAGAAAAGTTAGCAGAAAGTAATAAGAGCTAAAAATTGATCAATAATTAGTGTGATTATTATTTTTTATATTTTAAAAAGTGGATAAGGAACTTAATTTTTTTTTTTTATAAAATTCGAACATTAATTTTAGGTATAATAATTAAAAATTGTAGATTAAAATACAATCGATTCAATTATGATATAATTAAGTAAATAATCAATACTAAAATTTGGATCATTTTGATTTCATCACAATAATCCAATTAATAACTTTTACATTAATTAGCCATTTAAAAACAAAAAAAAAAAAAAAACATTTAATGAAACTAACCTTGAGAATCGGGCAATAGTTTTCCCAATTGTGCCTCTTCATCTTTATGGACAATTTCATTGTCCGTTGCCTCAGTTCTCGTTACCTTAAATCGATCAGGCATGATTGTCTTGTTTTTATTTCTTTATCTTATTTATTTTTCACCAACTATCTCTAACACTATAAACAGTTATTATTTTTTTTTATAGTTTACCACTTTCTCTAAATTATTCTTCACTGCATTCACTATTAATATGCAACTTCCAAAAACAAAATAGGCTCTTATTTTGCTAATTGTTTTGTAATTATTTACACGTCAATTTTTCAGTTTAAATCTTTTAAAAAATATTATAACAACATTCCAATTAATGAATCACTCTTTACATTGCCTAAGCTCACGTGCTATTAATTAGCTAATAAAGTCGAATAAGATTAAATTATTTGTCAACTTAAAAATTATTGTTTTAATGGCATGTAAACATATAATAATATGGCTAATTATCTAAAAAATATAAGTGTTTTATTTTCTTTCTTTTATTATGGACTGATAAAAACTGTTATTTGCAATGTATACGAGAGTATTTCAAAAAAAAAAAAAAAAACAAAAATGTGTTAACAAGAACATATTATTAAAAACCAAAAACCTATTATAGAACGACACATAATCACTGTGAAAAGATCATAGCTCAATACTGTAACATAAGCGAGTACCGCTTAGTTTTAAAATGTTTTGACCGAAAAATTTACCTTAGTTTTGGCTTACAAATTTTACGTTGTTTAACTTAAGTCCATAATTTCGATACTATTACTATATTTTTTTCTAAACATACTCAAACAATCGATCGAATAGCATTTTATATGTTTATAAATAGAGGAGGAAATTCAAATATTATCATATTTACTATGTATATATGTGACAACTAAACGCACATATATGTACTAGTAATTATAATATTCACATAAGATAAAAAAGAATTCAAAATTCAAAATACACATAGTATTTACTTAGATAACATAAGCTAAGTTAATAAATAATATGACACATACGATGTATTTCAGGCCGTGGTATATATCAGAATAAGACGATCGATCACCTCTAATAATCTTAAAATGAATTTCAATTGCTCACTTCATGCTTTTTATTGCCTTATTTTTGCCTTTATCCTTCTTCAGGGCACTACTGCCGTTTATGTCTTGTGCATCGTCACTGCATATAATTTGTTTTAAGTCATTTTAATCCACCGAAAACCAAATAGCTTGCGAGACTATGTGTTCTCAAGTTCTATAGGGTTTTGTAAAAATTGTATTTTTAAAAAAATGTTAAATGTCCACGAAAAAAATTAAAAACGTCGAAAAATTGTAAAATGAAAAAAAAAAAACATCTTCTTTTGTCGTACTGTGAAGTAAATGAAGTGAAAATCTAAAATAAAAATATCGATAGTCTTGAGATTTTTCCATATTACCCAAGAAATGAAACTTATATATGCATATCATGCAAATATGGAAGATATACATGAAGAATCCCTCAGTAAGAGACTGTCAAAATAGTCTTTTAATAATTTATTAAAGAATAAAATCATCGAAAAATTAATTTTAATTTAATTTAATTAATTTTTCGTTGTTCTTCCCCATTCTTGTTTCATTTTTAAGTTACAGTATAATAATATGATTTTTAATATGCTTTTCAAATACTGAAATTGATTTTAATTTTTTCCACAATAAATTAAATCCTGCAATATAGGGCCGAAAAATGCATCCAAAAAGTTGCTTTTCTACTTCTTGTTCAATTAACCAAATTCTACATAATGTTTACTGATAAGATTATAGACTCTAATACTAATATTATTGATGATATCAGTAAAGACTATTTATAAGATTAGTAAAATTGTGTGAATACAGATAAGTTCTATGTCATTTTTTGAAATCAATAAAAAAAAGACATTATTTTGTGAGGTATACTATAATATGTATGACTGATAACATTATCAAAAACAAACTTCTTGACCTCAATAGGTTTTCAATTAACTAGAAAAAACAAGAAGACAGAATTGTTAAAATATTATTAGTCAAATTTCATGATGTCCGATCGTTCATTGACATCTTTAAAATTCAAAATCGAATTTATATAATAATTTCATAAGCTATTTATATGATTTTACATAACTAACGTACGATATCTCTATAATTGATATGAAATCAATTTATTTGAATAGTTTAAATTGATAATGTAAATGACGAGAAAAGTATGTAATTTAAAAAGAAAAATGATAATTTTTACTCTTCAATGTGTCCGATTTTTTTGATAATAAAAAGGAAGACATTATTAAGATCCATGATGATAGTTATTATATTACATTATAAATATAATGTGAATATTTGTAATGTTATTACAGATAAGATGATAGAAGATGTTATCATTAAAATAGTACATACTATTCCTCGCAAAACATTTGAACACATCTGTTATAAACAACTAATATGATCATTATCTTCACTATCAATATCTTCACATCAAATGGAAATTATTTGTATTCTAGAACGTAATGTTTTTCGTTTACTAACTGAATAATAGGATAAGTAATCAAATTTTATGACAATGAATAGAGTTGTATAAAGTGATCATCAAAAAATTCGTATGATTTATCTATTCGTTATTTAATCAAATATTTAACAATGAAAAACTACTTCGGTTCTTCGCAAACCTGGCTGGCTGACAAATGTGAATTTTATTTATTATTTAAAGGACTACTTACTGAATTACAAATGGATTCAGGTCCAAAGTAAAATTTGGTTCAATTATTAAATATACAATCGTTTCAGTGCATTCATCAATAATATTGGCTAAAGGTACGGCTTCTTTCAGTTTACGTGACATATAAATCGTAGCTGCTAACATTATTGACTGTTACAAATAATTAATGGTTTTAATATCTATTGTCCATTATTTTATTGCATACTTTTGGCTTATATGATGCAAAAGTATACCTCAATTTTGAATATCCCATTAAACGATGTTTTTCCAACCTGTTGACAAACACGACATTAATTTTAGCCTTGATCATAGTCCCGAGTTACAGGTAACATCGCGTAGAGGTAAATATAAGTTGAGAAATTATATAAGAATTATGTTTGCAACATTTTTATTTTGATATGTTGAAGCGGTCTGAATTTATCGTGCTCAGCACATAATTTAAAATATCACACAAATATATTGCCGCCAAAGTGTCTCAGCAGTAAACTCAATAAGTCAATAAAAAATTGGGTTATTGAACTCTAGTTAAATGTTAACACAGTTACGTTTCAAAAATTATGAATGAAAAATATATCTTTTAAGAATAATACTATATTGTCGATATAGTGGTACTCTTCAAATATCATTCATTGAGTATATTACGATGTGAATGAACTTTAAATAATGGTTTTCATTTATCGTGTGTCGCACACAACAGTATATTATTATCTCGTTTTGTCGCATGTTCAATAATTATACTACTCGTGTATTTTACATACCGATTGATTGCTTATTTCGTTAGCTGCTGCTGTTTAATGCGTTTGCAGTGCGTAAAGTGAGTGGAGAAATTAATTCTAATTTGATTTCACACAAATAGAAGAGACAGCTTGTTGTTTTTTTTTATGTTTATTTTGATTGTGAAATATGGCTGTGTATATTAAGTTTTAAATTTAATATTTTTATGCAAATGATGATTTTGAACGTTTTACATTCTTCTAATATTATGTTAAAATGCTATCACAATTATTTTATATTCTACATGTTCTACATGATCCTATAATGATTGCACACAAAATGACTTATTTATTTGCACATTGATGTATTCCTGGACATATGTCGATGTCGGACCAGTTCTTCAATAAATTACACATCACTGTTACTTACTCTTTAATTATGGATTTTCTGTTATTCTGAGAATTGTCTTAAAAGTACATGCGTTTGAGACACCTATTTGTATGATACGAATTATCAACTAGGATAACTAGGATCATTTCAAAAGAAGTTAAACATATTTTTTTCTGAAAGCAATCTGCTTTACGAATACTCGGTTCCAATACTGAACTGATCCTATTGCGTGTATTCAATTAATTATATATTTACTTAGTTATTGGCAGTTTTACAGAAAAAATGGAAATATTGACTATACATAAGACTTGTGTAAAACAGACTGAGAATTAGATGGGTATATCCATACCATCATAAGGAATGCGGCAAGGAAAAATAATAAGCAGAGTCTACATATGTTTTGCGATTATAATATACAGAAGACAGAAACTTGTGGAAAAATGGTGAAGAAGGACCAACCTTGAATACGGAATACGGCAAAGAAGAATAATAAGAAAAATTTATTAGTAGCAATTGCTACCATCATACTCAACACTGTAAAAATCCTATTGACGTGGTCAAGCAAACAGTAGTACAATACCATAATACATTCATAAGATCACATGAGCTGTAATCCCTGTTTTTCCCTAATTTATATATGAACTTAATGTATGGGGTATGAACTATAGATATTTGATGAAAACTGAAGCCGGTTCACCCTATAAATATTGATTTTTTTTTGCAAGAGCTTTATTTTGTTGGCTCTCACATATATTTGTGTTTCACAATAATATTTTTTATGTAAAATATTCTTATATTTTTATTTTACATAAAAAAAAAAAATTGATACAAAATTGTTTTCTTCACACATTACCCACCTACAATGAGTAAAATGTTGTAATTAATTTAATGTTTACAAATCACTAACACAAAATGCATCAAAACATTTGAATATTTGAATATTCGTCACTTTTTTTATTGACACAGTATTTGAGTTATTGTCAAGAATTATATACTTCTTACAAGAACCTTTCAATATACACTCACTTCTATTAGTTATACACTTCTTGATTGTTTATACTATCTATACACTACTTGGTGGTTCTTCCCGTCTCCATAAATAGATAAATAATTTAAACGAATTAATAAAATCAAAATGCTCCAACAATATTTGAGGCATTTGAGATACCGTCCATACCACACGTATAAATTTACAAATTATGAACGATTTGAGTTGAATGGAAAAATCTATCTGAGTGTAAGACCAACCAATAAGTTAAACAGTACTTCAATTATACATTGCTCGTGTAAAAGTTAGTAAAAGTATAAAAGAGCTCTGTCTTGAACATTTTTTTTTTTGTTTTATTTTCCTTTAACAGCAGCTAAAAACCATCACACAAAAGAGAGATACAATTCCAGCATGGACGGAATTGGACGATATATTCCGATGAGAAATAGATTTCTTCTTTTAAATTATATAAAATATGAATATATAAATATAAATATATAAATATAAATAAAAATAAATTTAATTTATTCGCCACAGTTCATTCATTTCATAATAATTTGCATAAAAAGACGAAGCGCACACGGTTTATTAAATTCGAGTTGTCTTAAAAGCATTCAGCCTTCGAGCTTAAGTTCAACACTTAATAAGTCACATAATATTTAGCCAATTAAGTAAAACATAAGAAATTTTATAGTATACAATAAACTGCAATGAGCATAAATTATCGATTTTATTTTGTTTATTTATTTTGTTTTTTAATTTAATTATTAAATTTTTTTTTAAAGTAAACAAATAATTTAAATCCTATCGATTCTATAATAATATAATTGAAATACTCAATAAATGTACTCATACACCATACACCATGATTGTTTCCCGAGATACGTACAACGTGCTTCAACAAATGACTTAAAAATAATGTAAATAATCATAAAATATTTTATGATTGATTATTGATCTAATCTTTGTTTATATTTTAATATGCTGCTTTAATTCTGTGATAATTTTTCATAAATACTTCATATCTCGTACTATTTGTGATATGCTGGGCTTACGATCAATCACACGGATCAAATAAGCTTGCATATAGTTCCCCGGGGTGGTGACCACCATTAATGTCTATGATTTTGCATCAACAATTAAGTGGTTGGGCAACCAATTAGGAAATAACATCCAAAATTTCAAATCTTGACATTTGTGTGTTGACTACATCTTTGTTCAAATCCATTTATTTTCTGGAAAACAGAGTCGTCTGAATCACAGTAGTATGGAGTATTAGTTTATTCCTATGTGTATCAACAAAAATGTGTAATCCTCTCAATTTGAAGCCGATATTAGATTGAATAATAAAACTTATGTCAGTAATAAACAGACAACCTAGAACAAATAGACGTAAAAATTTAACTTAAGTGTTTGTGTTGCTGAATACGACAAAGTTTTCACTATTATTTTGCATGACATGATTAGATCAGGTATTTGTATAGCAAATACAACAGTTGTCAGACCTGATAGATCTATGCTTAGTTTACGACCTTTGTCTGCTATCGCAACCATTAATCCAATTTCAAACAGCTTCACGAGCAGCTTCACTTCACCATTCAATAATTGCACTGTGACCAATTTCTTACTTTATTTGATAACGTCTATCTTGGTTCAGACTACAAGTAATTTAAACACAGTAGAAGTTATTTATGTTTGCATATTGATGTCATTTGTCTATTCGAAATTTCGCACTTGTAATTTATTGCTCAAATTGATAAAAATATTTATTATGATACTAGTGATCTCAATAAAATCAATTGCAATATTATAATATCTATATATAATAGTTAGATGATCGCACATTACTATGCTGTAAGAAATCGGCTATTCGAAAATTACCAATAAGTTAAAAATTATGTACATGAAGCTAAGAATGGACATTAAAAACTAAAACCATGAACTGAAACAATGAAGATCAGGTACTTTATGAATATTGAGATTCTTGGGACTAATGTAAGACAATATGCTAGAAAGAGAATTCTCATATTATCAACCGAAGAGTATAAGTCTTACTCAGAATATTTCAAAGTCACGTAGTTTAATAGTTTTTAAAATAACTGATTAAAGGTGGACTATATATTCTATAAGTCCATTTATACTGAATGTTGATATTACTTTCACATACAAAGCACGAGGTAGGTATTATTTCCATTGATATCATTATTTAGGCAATCTAGAATCAAATGGGTAGTTACCTAAGACAGAATAATAGCTATTATCAAACACGACTCACCCCCTCCTTTTAGCCCCAATCACACCAAATCGACTCGTCTTGTGATCTTCTTGTGGTCGTGGCTGTGAGGTGTGTTAAAAATTGGTTAAGTAACTTAGATGGTAGTAGGTCCTTGTATTCGTCACCAATGCAATTGTTGCCAATACAATTTTCTTTTAGATAAAACTACTTTGTCCTGGAGAATTTCCATTATATTCTAGTATTTATTTGTTTTTTTTTTTAAAAATTAAACTAGTAAAGTGTTTGGATATAGGAAAACTTATTATGCACATATTATGGCAGCTTTCACTAAGAATTGTATGCTTATTTATGGATGGTTTGTAACTTTACTATTTTATTGATTACATTTAACTGATTTTCACCATAAGAAAAAATTATTCTTTGGTGGTCGTATTTACAAAACAGATTTACAAAAGAAAAGTTGAATATCATTTGAACAAAAAACCATGCATTGCATAATTTGTTGTTGGTTATATTGTATAATTATATCTATTAGGTATATAGGATATATTAGGATACTAATTACCTTAATTACATAAATAATCGTACTATTATTGGCAGAACATTTGAGAGGTCAAAAATTCTAGAATACTATGCATGACAATTGCCTTAAAATTTAATAATGGTAGTATGATTGATAATGGTAGTATGATTGAACAGTAATATAATGATCTAGAAACAATTGATCTTGAATAGCTCAGTCCTAATTATTATCACCATATCTCCATCTTCACCACACACGAGAGGTTAGGACACAACATTGAAAATCCCTCATTAATCACTCCAAAAAACAATCTCCCTTAATGACATTATGTTATTGTCGACCAGGGTTTCTATTATCTTAAGAACTACAATAAAATGTATATCCATTTCCAATCTTTACAAATTCTCGTTTGATATTGTACTTGTTGGAATATATAATCTTTTATTAAATCTAGGAGTGATCCACGTATTAGTGAACAGTTTAAATGCAGAATGTGGCGAACGGTTCACAAGAGAGAAACTTGAAATAGATTGAGACGCAGCAAGGACGTTTCTGAATAAGGAATTAGCCATTGAAGTAAAAGAAGAAGCAGAAAAACAAGGATAGGTTGTAAATTTAGTACCGACAACTGAATTTTACAATTCGTTCTCGCCTTATTATTTAAATAAAAATAAATTTTAGTATAAAAAACAAATAATATTTATTTAGGCACTTTAAATGTAAAATAATTCATCACAGATATCTCTAACTTAAACTTATAAATAACATCTTAAATTTGAAGTAGCAAATTGTAAATTTGAAACAAAAATTAAACAAAAAAAAAAAAATACAAAAATAAAATATAAAAGTACATAAATTATAAATACTACAAACAAATTAATGTTTTAAAAACTGGAAAAAAATTGTAAAATCTAGAACAAAAAATTCTTATTCTAGTTATTTCTTAAAAACTGCTATTGAAAAGACACAATCCTAAAAAACCGATGGTTCCTTGTTTCCTTGTGGAAAACAGGAGTGATAAATACTTACTTTAATTTCTCTTCAAGATTGTGTTTATAAAATGAAAAGTTACTTATACGACGCAAACAATCTGCAACATGAATCGGAAAATAAAGATTAAAATATACGATAGTGGTCAATGTAACTGAAAATATATAATCCACTGATTGTTTCTACCAATTCGACAATTGATATAACAGTAGTAACAAGCGATCATATATTTAGGTTCTGATTATAAAAAGCATGATATTTTTCAAAGATAATTCTGCACTAGATCTTACAGGCAATATTAAAGATAGATGCATACAAGGTATTCCAATTTTTAATATATTAGAAATATTCATATATTTCATACAATGTCGGATTTCGTAAGATCACTGAAGATGCAGATCATATGGTCTTCGAAAAAATAATCAAATACTCAATAAAGAAATAAGTGATTAATGCAATTTTAAATTCTAAATAAAGGGTAGAATAAAAGGAAGGTAAATGACACCGAAACTAAGGGAAAATATTCAGAAATAATTCTGTCATAGAGGGACAACAAGGCTAACCTAAATATTTACCACGGTCTCCACATATCAGCATTTAAATTATTATTATTATTATCATTATTATTATTGTTATCATTATCAATATTATTATTACTATTATTATTACTAGTATGAGTATCATTTAAATTATTCCTATTATTATTTACATCTTCTTCATTATTATAATTACTGCGATTCGGATGCAGATGACGATCTTCAATTGTACCACCATCTTTGTCTGACAAATTTTGTCCAACAATAGTATTTGGTACTTTTAATCCATTTTCAGACAATAAATCAATTGAATAGGATAATTTCTTATTAAATATTCGATGATAATCTTCAAGTTTAATCATTTTCTGATTTGGTTGTTGTTGTTGTTGTTGTTGTTCATCAACATTTGTATTACTTGGCACCTTTCCACCATCTTCGGTATCATATCCATCAATAGGATACGGTCGCTTTTTATTAACAAATTGAATTTGTTCTAAGCGAGCATTACTTTGATTGGTAATTACCGATAATGGTTTAAATTTAACAGTTTCTGTTGTCGATGTAACTTGATGTTGTTGTAATGTTCTAGTTTTAACTTTAAGCAGCCCATCACCACTTGGTGGTGTCGGAAATGCATTTAGCATATTTTGCTGTAATTGTAATGGTGGTGTTTTTATTGTAGTATTTACAAAATTATATGATTGTTGTTGTTGCAAATTATAATCGGATGTTGATATTGATGCCATTGGCAGTGAATCATCACAACTTGATATTGATGAAACCGGACTTAATGGTGGACTATTTGTTATTGAATTATGCTTATGATGATTTAATTTGGAAACACTATTGAATGCACTTATTCTTGGAAATTGTGTATTAATTTCTAATATATTATTATTATCATTATTTATATTGTTAACAATATTATGTGTTGTTGAAAAATTTGTTGGTGGATTACTAGTTGTTGGAAAATATGCTAAATTACTACTATTTGGCATAACTAAAGCCAATTCGCCTGATGGTAATCTTGATGGTATTAATTGTACACCACCCATTTGTATTCTACCATTATTATTATTTATATCGTGTTGTGTTATTTGCATAGCTGTGTTGTTACCTGTAATATTTTGTGACATATTTAACGATCCTGTAGCTGTTGGTGTTGACGATACACCACCAATAAATGATGGTGTCAGTGGTATTCTTGAATTATTACATGCTGTACTATATGTAAATGATGGTGTCATTTGTTTTAAACCTCCAACACAATTACTTAAATGTCCAATAAGTCTTTGTTTAACACATGTTTCAATACCATCTAATTGATTAATGAAACGACTGACTTCATCTGTACAATCGGAAAAACCAGCTTTAAATTTATGTAATACCATGGGATCAGTTTGAACGGCTAATGCAAGTTGTGTTCGCTGAATGGATTGAAGATGTTTAACTGTCATTTCTAGAATGTCGGCTTTTTCCAGTTTTGTGTGTCGTGCAGGCTAAAAGAAAATGTTAATTATTAATTTTGAGAAAAAGTTATATTGAATCTAATTATATGATAAATTAATAAATGGTTGTATAAAAAAATTTTAAATATGCGAATGTTTACATATCTTGTATTCGAAATTTGATGCTTACTAGTATTAAATAAATATTTACAAATCCGATTACCCAATCCGATCAATCTAGGCTGGTTAGTGCTTGCAACTTGTACTGTTGAAATAGATGACTAGAGAAATGACAACAAAGAGCCTCGGATTGGTTGGAAACATTACAAAAATTGTTAAATCAGATCAAGTTAAAACTTATGGCATATATGAAGATAAGTTCAGGAACTAAATATATAATATTTTGTAATGAAGAACTGTATATGACGGCTAACGACAATTCAGACAATTTGGTTATAACATCTTAAGTTTCATTAGCTATGAAATTTTTATTCGGGTAAGTTTGATTAATATAAATTCACTCACTATAGTGTAATTTTTAACTTCCACTCTGTCCTCAAATAGTTTTAAGTTATTATTTGCCGTTATAATGTCAAATAATGTTAAAAATTTCCATTTGCAGGGTTATTGCAGGATTAACATGCAGCATCCTGTAAAGCGAAAATGCCGTACTCGTATAGTGAATTTTTATGTATAAGTCCTATAAATATTTATTGATTTATTTTCAATTCATTTAAATTACATTTTTAATTTTAGCAGTCCTTTCAATGTAACATTTTTCACAATATTCTGATAAAATTTATTATAGTTTCCTTTAAAAAAAAAAAAATTTAATGGAATATTGTAGCAACGTGTGGTAAAACATGAATTTATTGTAATTACCATCAATAATTCAATATTTTATTACCATGATAGGTTATACCGCGCGCTACTGTAGGTTGATTTTGATCAAGAAATTATATTAATAAAAAGCAAAAAATAAATGATAAATGATTAATAATAAATAATACCATTGTATTGACATCATATAATGTACCACACAAGGAGTTATCATAAATATGTCATTCATTTTTACATAAATTACACCATATAGGATTATTATATCCTCTCTCTGTGATTCCATATGAATAAAATTATTATGTTTTGCATGCAATAAAAATTTTATTAAATATCAGAAAATAATTTTAATATTCATCTGAAATTAAGAATTGTATAGATTAGGATTAAGACAAAATCCACGAATCATCTACTTGAAGCAGAACATATATGTCATCAATGAGATGGATGTAGAATTTTAATATGCATATACGATTTATAGTTAACTAAGTGTAACTCACTAAACACAGCTGAGGATTTATATCGGCCAGCATTTTTAAAGGCAGAACACTGTAAAGTGGTGATAAACAAAGGTAAACTATACATTTACCTCTCGGTGGTATAACCGGAAATATGATCAAATTTTGTGTCAAATACTCGTAGTGTATGATCGTTACCAAAATAAAATGATTTTTACTTTTTTCATTTTAGATTGAATATAGAAAGGATATGAATTGGCCTACATATATGCAAATAACCTTTTGATGTCTCGATCATATTCAGAAACCGTTAGATTTGATAGTGAAAGGCGATATGTTAAAATGGTACATCACCATATTTATTTCAATTTTCAATGAGCATTTTTCTAGTATAACATAGCGTTATTTGGCATTTCTAGTATAGGATGTTATACTAAAAATTTACAAAATAACATTCCAGGACCCGAAATGTATTCATTAAAATTTCATGGGAACTAAAACATTCTATTTAGTATCATCTATATCATATTGTCCTCATCATCATCGTTTATTACTATAAAATAAAAGAACCAAAAGAAATATAAAAAAAGCAAAAAAATAAAATAAATAAAATAAAACAGACCAAAAGGCTTCATGCCGACAGGTTATCCATTCACTAGAGAGATAAGTTAAAAAAAAGATGAAATCATTTTGTTTGTGTTTATTTTAATCTTTGGCTCTAACAAACAACAAGTAATATGTAGTATACGTTTATACATACATATATATATATATATATATAGACTTGTACACATATCCTAAATTGTTCCTGAAGATATAGTATATATATATATATACACATATATGTACTTTTACAACCTAATTTTTTGTGCCTGTTTAGATTGAATTTCAAGATCTTCATTCTTTTTTTTTCATTTTTTTTTAACTTGCAAAGTGTTTGGATCCTTTTTCTTTTACTATATAGATATTAAGATGAGTACGTTTCAGCAAGAGGATGCTGTACATTTCTATGTGAATATATATACATATATATATCTTTAGAAAGTGCAGTATATTATATTATATTATATATATATATATATATACATATATAGATATAGTAGATGGATACATAACATGTATTTAAAATTAGTTCCCACGCATTCTTGACCACCGAAATTCTTTGCATATACGAGTATAACTCGTAGAAATATTCTTTGGTTTGTTTATATTATTATTCTTATTACATATCTACACAGGAAACCCATTATCGATATGAAATTGGATAATGTTGGCAATATGATTTAATTTACGTAATTGGGTGTGTAATTATGGTTTAAAAATGGTTTGCTGATTTTTTTCCCATTTGTGGCTTCTACACTTTGCAAATCGTAAATCAATACTTGGAAAAATTTTGTGATGGGAATGATTATAATGGGTTTTCTTTATTACGAATAGAATTATTTGAATACTTATAAATATATAATAATATGCTTAAGGATATCGTAATTTATTAGTGATGATTAAATTGAAAATAGAGAAAATTATACTTGCATTCAAATAAATGGAAATATAAATTATTGACTAACGAATTGTTCCAGAATTCCATAATAGTTCTAGATTATGAAGATGAAAAATCATTATGCTACTGAAAAAATATAAATTTTCGAGACAAAAAAAC
This sequence comes from Penthetria funebris, assembly GCA_027564355.1. Lineage (NCBI taxonomy): Eukaryota > Metazoa > Arthropoda > Insecta > Diptera > Pleciidae > Penthetria > Penthetria funebris. The sequence goes on along the minus strand of JANSTX010006671.1, from coordinate 1,646 downwards.
AACTCAATTTTAATTAAATTATGTGAAAAATTTAGGGGAGCATTTCATTTTATTTGGGTTATTACACAGTTCGTTTTAGCATAGATAAGACACATTTTCTCTTGATTAATCAATAGAAATTTAATAAAGTAATTATTTTCAGATAATTTGCCAGATATTTTTGCATTCAAATAATTATATTAGAACAAAACATTCTGATGGCAGATTAAGAAATTGAACTAACCAGTTTTTAAATTTTATAATTGAATAAACAGAGTAGATATAGAATAGTGACAGTGTCTAATTACCCAGAACTATTATTTGATTATCTGTCGAAACATTTAACTTATACGATTAAAAAAGAAAATGCTAAACAAATTTATCTGGCAAATATTCATTATTATCACCTTTACGCCTCCAACACTATAGGACAATGTAATCAATCATAATCCAGTTATACATTTAAACATTTCAGTACTTTAGTGTAGTTTTTTCTATAAAAAAAAAAAAATGAAATTAACTTACATCCTTTTTCATTGCTTCCAATATTAATGATTTTAATTCATTTAAACAGTGATTTATCCTTGCACGTCTCTTTTTTTCCATTATTGGTTTGTTACTCTGCAGAAGAAAAAAATCGAGATTTTATTATTGTCATTTTTAAATTTAGAAATTTTGAAGTACTGAATAAATCTTTAATTTAGTAAGTAAAGAACGTATTTTGAACTAATATAACAATCGAACCAGGAATAATAAATTTAATATTAAAACAATTAATTTCAGATATTAATGACTCGATCATCAACTAATTAAAAAATTTAAAAACAAAAAAGATCAGTTGACTAATTTATAAAATCAGTACATTTCAGTACACAAAATTATTTGGTTATTGCAATATTCCTGATCCGAATTCATAATATTGTCAAGCAATGTGATGATTCACTGATACAAAATAATTAAATTTATTATTCACCTTTCTTAATTCAGCTTTACTTAATCCATTGCCACCTAATTGATGAGGTGGTGGTGGTTGAGGTTCTAAATTTTGCTGATTACTATTATTATTATTATTTAAATAATTATTATTATTTGGCTCATCCATTTCTTCTTCTCTAATTGGCATCATTTTTATATTAACAGATAATAAAGATATGAATTAAAATTTCAAAAAGCTTTAGTTAAATTTCACAAATCATTAGTTTTAATTCACAAATATGTATTTTATATTCACAAATCTTTAGTTTAATTTCACAAATCTTTAGTTAAATTCACACATATTTAGTTAATTCCGAAAAATCCACAAATGTCTAGTAGTATCCAAATAATTCAAATAAATGTTTCTAATAAATTTTTATCCAATTATTTCATTGATCACAATTTATAAAAATTATTTATTTAATGTATTTAATTTAATTGTTTTATGTTTGCATTTTAATTAAATTATACATTTATATTTATATGAACATATCACTTAATCACTTCCGTTCCCATACATAATACGTTATTAACAATTTTTTTTAAATTTTTGTTTTTGACCTTAAACCATCCGATCAGAACTTATCCAAATCTTAACACGATCTGATCAACTTTTGAGAATCATTAAATTCTTTAGTGATATTTTGGTAGAATTGAAACTATTAAATAAAATAACAAAACATTTATACGAG
>JANSTX010006670.1:0-38769 GCA_027564355.1 Penthetria funebris | reverse complement strand
TATTAATTTAAAAAAAAAAAAATAGAAATTTACCGCGATCAATTATTGTGGGCATCCCACTAGTAACCTTATGCTACACACTTATTAATATGTCATATTTAGCGGCAATGTCACCAACTGAAATGATTGAATCAGAAGCTGTAGCTGTAACATTTGGAAATCGTATACTTGGTGTTATGGCTTGGTTAATGCCATTAAGTGTTACTATAAGTACATTTGGTAGTGCTAATGGAACATTGTTTGCTGCTGGAAGGTAAGCTAATTTATGTGTATATTTTTGTTGTTATTTGAAGCTCAAAAAGTACATATGTTCGGTGAATAATATAAGTGTTTTCGCCCGATATATCGAATTCTTTGCAATTCTACAATTTTGCATAATCTTTGATTTCGACCGGACCACAATTAATATTATATTAATAATATTTTTAATTTGAAATTTTTATTTATTGTATTTATTTTTATTTGTTTTTATTTTTTTTTTTTGTAAATTTAAATATGCATTGTTTTATTCATTGAGGTACTTCTAATTAAAAATTATTTTAAAATGCATTTATCACATGCAATAAAACAATTTTCTTTGAAATGATTATTTGGATGTACTATAATTATAAAACATTCATTAGAAAATGACTTATACTGCCAATTTCTCGGTCTACAACATATGTTATGAAAATAAATTCATTTATAAAACATTATTGAAATTTTTATCACCACTTTAAATATAATACATATTATATAATATACAAATTTTAATTAATAATTTTAGAATACGATTAAAATATCATATTATTTTAAATATTCGTATAGTTTAGTCATAATATTTAAATTTTAAATATTTTTTTCAAAATTTTGGTTCTTTCTTTCAATATTTCTAGATTATGTTTTGCAGCTAGTCGTGAAGGACATTTACTAGATATATTATCTTATGTTCATGTACGTCGATTAACACCATCACCGGGACTTATATTTCATGTAAGTAATAATCGTTTCAAATAAATGTATTGAAATTATTCTTATTTAGCGCAATCATAAATTTACATGTGCCATTGTATAATTTACTAATGAACCAAGGGATGAATTGATCAAAATTTAGTTTTACAAAAAAAACAAAAAAAATAACACTCACATTGAGCTATTAATAATTAGAGAATGATGATGACTAGAAAGTAAAAAAATAAATAAAACATCATCAAGGGATCTACCATAATCGTTTCTGAAATACACATGATTTAATAATTTTGGTTCTTTATATCGTATGCCGAAGATTTCATATATGCATATATGTCATAACCTGGGGTAGAATCAAATTCCATAGTTATATACAAATTTGATTTTTTAATTATTTATATTTTATTAATTGCATAAATTTTCTATAATAATATGTAATATAGTCTCTGATAGCAGCAGCTATGGTTTCTTATGGAACAATAGATTCTCTTATTGACTTCTTCAGTTTCACAGCATGGATATTTTATGGTGGTGCAATGTTAGCATTAATTGTAATGAGATATACAAAACCAAATTATCCAAGACCATATAAGGTATGTTTTTGTAATTTAAATAAATGATGACAAATAGAAAATATTAATTACATTCCTTATAAAATATAGGTACCTATAATCATTCCATATTTGGTGTTAATTATATCAGCATATTTAGTGGTTGGTCCAATTATAGATAAACCACAAATTGAATATTTGTATGCCGTTTTGTTTATCTTAACTGGACTTATATTTTACATACCATTTGTAAAAATGGGATTAACACCTAAATTTATGGGTAAATATATTAGAATAACTCGTGTGATTTATAGGACTTTGGATATCATATGTTACTATATAATAATAAACGGTTGATATTGTAAACTAATTATTGATGTTATTAATAGTAAATTATTTTCTATCATTACAGATAAAATAACATTATTTTTGCAACTTTTACTTGAAGTAGTTCCAACAACAACTGTAGGAATTTGTGACTATGATTAGCTATATATAAATATGTTCAAACATTATAATTTAAATGATATGATTAAAATTAATATTTCCAAAATGAAATGTAGATGTGTGCTTAACGAGGATATTCTTAAGATATTATAATTTCTCAAATTTCTGATTTTTGTTATTAAAATTTGGATCATATTGAATTACACATTCTAATAAAAATTTATTATGAGACTGTTTTCCTACGGAATAAGTAGATACAAAATGACAATCGATAATTATTAGTAATATTTGATTTTAAATTAATTAATTAAATGAAAATATAATGATTTATAAATTGTTTTTAATTAATACTTTCCAACACTTTGAATTCGAACAGTTTTTTAAAATTTTGAACTACTTGGTTAATTATTTACAGTTATTGCTGTATGAATAATAAACTATTCTTAATAAACGATTTCAATTAAATAAAGGTTTTCAAATTTATAATTTCTTAAAGTTTGTTTTAAGTAAATTATATTTTTTTTTATATATTTGATAGTTACTAATATCTGAATACATGTAATAAATGTTACAAAGTAAGAAATAAAGGATGTTATATTCAATGTGGTCTGCTACAATTTTTACCACTTCATTACATATTTATTTGCAGTAAAAAGTTAGAGATTTTTATATTATGAAATGATGACACTATGCAAATTATTATTATTTAATTATGTACAATATATATATATAATAATATATATAATTATGTAATTATGTAATTATGTGTATATATTTAAAATCAAATATTAAAATAATTTATTTGATTAAGGTAACAAGGAAATTACAGTACATTGAGTGGTACTGCTATTTTATTTATAATTAATGCTAAAACTGCATTGAAAATAATTTGAGACTATTTTATTAATTTTAATTAGTCATGATTTAAGGGTTATTAAACAATTAATAATATATGTAAGCAAATAGCATATATATATAATAATAATAATTATTATTATTTTTTTTTGTATTAAACAATATATAAATATTTGTTAAAAATAAAACTAAGTTGATGAATTTATGTTTTTAAATATTTTTATGGAAAAAAAAAATAATTTTTATATGTAATTTTTACTTTTATGATGTAAAGATTGATTAAAATTATTAAAATTTAATAGACATATTCATTAAAAGTGTACGTAATTTTTGCAATTAAATTGAGCCTATAAGCTATGGACATGAAAATCTAGTTTCCATTCATTTTCCACATTTATCAGTGGTGAGTGAATAGAGTGACCGACTATCATCGAGGAGGTTGTTAATCAATTCATCTTTATCTGCACACAGTCTATCAGATCTGAATTACAATATATTTCAATAATGATGCGTGATCGAAACTAAAAAATCAAACTAGAATACAAACTAGATATCTGGGAGTTAATGATCTATTAAAATGTTTAAGCAGATAATTACATATTATATTATTGATCCTATATTTTTCAGTTAGTTAATTACAATTATATATAGTTATTTGGGCTAAAATTTGATGTTACATATATATATATGGACATTTTAAAAGCAATACTATAAGTTTTTCTACGACAGAAGAAATCATGAACAAAGTTAAAATATATCAATTTCTATGAACTCTAATCAAGCCTAAAAGGGGTATAGCTTATCAAATAAAAAAACATAGCTGTGTAGCTTCTTTCAGATCAAATTATACAGTTGTTGCGATTGTGATTTATTATTACTAGATTAACAGCAAACGTCAATAAACATTGTCCTGTACCCATATATAATGTAAAAGTTGATGAAAATGTGTTCACAGTATATTCGCCATGTATCAAATAATCATAGTCTTCAAATTTTGAATCGCATTCAGGTTCTTATATCAAATAATATTATCACATGTCCGCTGTCATTAGAAAGTGTGTTATAGGTTAATATATAATCTCTTATATAACCATATTTGCATGAATATGAAAAAGATCAGTATCCTAAACCTTAGTGTTTGCAGTGAATCAAAAATTAAGTTGATATTGTTCATTTTGGAGGCAACAACAATTCCTGTAATGTGTGTTCATTAGAGAACACACATTATTCTAGGAATGCAGGCATACAGTCGATGATAAGGCGGTAAATTCTTAATTGCTAAGAATTTGAGATTGCGCATCAAAGGTGAAGCAAAATAAAGCAATTTGTACTCTTATTGATGTACATCAAATATTAAGTAGTTTTAATTACAGATATATTTCTAATTCTAATTTATACCTAAATATAAATAAAAATTATTTAATTACCTATTTTGCAGTAGTGTAAATTTACACCAAGATTTACTAATGAAACATTTAAAAAACCACTTTAATATAAACAATAATTAAAACTAATACTGGCGTTAAAAAAAATCCCGATAAACTTTTCATTTACATTATTTATCAACATTAATTGAAATAATAATCATTAAACATAAAAATACACTTGAATTGAAATTTTAATGCAAAATAAATCTGTTAACAATTTTAAATGTTGATTGCCATAAGATATTTCGTTCACAAGCTTGATTTAGTACTAGTACAATACAGATTCTATCAAATGAGCATATTCACCACAGTGGTGTACAATTTTGTATGCATACAAATCTATTGGTACAAACTTGAAAAAAAGTAGTAGATATCGCTAAAACTAGTACATATATTTTAGCTGTTAAAATTCAAAATTTGAATTCCAAATATGGTATTTTTAAAAATATTTTACTAATGAAATTGTTGATAGCAATATTTTGTCATTTACAAAAGTTTATTATAAAACTATTGGAGTTCAGATAAATTATTAAATTATATTTATTACGATATGAAATTACTGCTTTACGTGATGAGATTTTGAGATTGTATAGTAACAATTAAGCTATCTGACCAATTTTAGTTTTAACACATAATGCCTTGCACTTTGAATTGGTAGAATCTGCTTAAATCAAGCTAATTAAATCGAATTTCATGATTTTGGTGTATATATATAGTTGAAGATCATCGCCAATTCGTAGATAAAAGTTGTATCCAGTACCTTTGCTACTTGTCACTATCGTTGTGAAATTTGGTGTAACCAAATCATGTAAATCTTCGAATTACTTTATGAAATACATGTGCTTTGTCGTACTTACGCTTATATTAAATATTGTACATTTATTACATAGTATATTAATTGGGTAGCTGGCGATTTATACATCACTCTACTGAACTACTCAAATGTGATAAACGAATAGGAGGTAAATTTCAATTATAGTTGTTTGAGTTCACATTTAATGCATTACCTTTCATATTGGCAACGTAGTGCTGCTGAATGTTCATATGTGGTGTACAGGTTAAATTTTTTTAGTTAAACAATATCGAACCGACACACAATGAACTTGATTTAAAGCCTCCGATATGTAGTCCCATTTTAACGGACAGCTACCACTTATACATACGAGTATGCATAGGCAATACCGTACATAGACATTTAATAGAAGAATATAAAGGTAGTTACTGAACTATTTTTTTAATTTTCAGATTTTCTCAGCTGATAAACGACTGATAATTGAAATAAAATTTCATTCAGATAATATCTATGCAAAAGTGGCATATGGAAATATTGTGTGACATACTGAAATATTATTAACGGTTAAAATACGAAGACCACAATATAAGAATATAATAAATAAATTTTAATAAATAATATAAAATACTAATTTAGATTAATCATCTGAACTAAAGCTTTACGCCTCGAGGGCCATAGGGCGGCATTACGATGTTAATTTGCATGTAACATCAAATGTAAATAACTATAATTGAATTTTCTTGTTCATTAGGTTGTTGCAAAACATTCAGTAGATTTTGTAGATGTTTATGGAGATCTGTATGTGGTCAATTTAAAAATGTTTATTCTTAATTTCTCTATATTACATGCTGTTTAACTGAAAATGTAAGATTAGGTAATATTATTGAACCTGAGTACGTTAATGATTAATGGAAGAATGTGTGGATCAACATAATAACACTTATTTCATTAGTCACCATATACTATGCCTATAGAAACTCCATTAAAATTTCAATAATTGTATTGAATTATTTGCTGGCTAATATAAAGCGAGACACACTTAGTCAAATTGGTAAGGTGTAATTTTTTTCGGTTACCGACACACCATCAGTAAATATACAGTGGGATTGGTATATAATTATGGTCATCATTTTGGCACATCATTCGTTTTCATATTGTTTATCATAAAGGGGTGATGTGTAGGTTATTACAATAAAATAACTGTTCTATGTTAAACGGAAATGCGATGACAATTTGTTTTTAGCATACTCTAATTGTGAAGCATCTGTTTTTTTTTTTTCAATGATAAAGTTAGTTGGTGTGCATTAAGTTAATTAATTTCTACCACTGTTATGTAGCAGTTGTCTGGTACAATAGAAGAATGTATGGCATGATTATACATTATTTATTATATTATTATACATGAGAGCCAAAATGGTACTGGAAACTAAAAACAATTTGTGAAATTTGGTGTTAGATGTATTGCAAAATCATATAAACGTATATTTAGTCGAACATTGGAAAAGAAATAAGTAAAACAAAAAATGTCAATTAAAATACCTATTTATTTTTGAATTTGCTTTTCTTAAATTTCGGATTTACAACACCATAATGTTCATTAATTGTATCTATACTATTTTTTTTCTTCTTCTTTGTTTTAATATTTGTTACACCCATTGAATTTTTACCAATGGAACGTAAGCTTAATATTTCCTGTTCTTTTAATTTCGAAACTGTTCGTTCATTTATTAATTCTTTATAATTTTTATATGGATTCTTTAATGGTTTAGCACCTAATTTCAAAAGTTTCTGAATTTGAGCTGCTTTCTTATCTTGCGCATTGAATCCAGACATACCAAACGTATGAACTTCTTGACGATATTTCTTTAAATTTAATTTATCATCATTTTGGTCTTCTAGATTTTGGTGGTGATCTTTTTCTTTCATATTTATTTTCTTGTTGTTTTGCTGTTGATTATTTTTTTTTCTTGTTTCATACGATTCGAATACTATTGCTTGAAAAGGAATTTGATTAATATTACCAGAATTCTGCAACATAGCTTTAGTCGGTATAATATCCAATATATTTGAGGACATGTTTTAGATTTTAAGTGTATTACTTGTATTTACATTTTAAAATGATTATCAAAAGTGATATTTTATAGGTTATGTTTTATAATACATGGAATGTGTTCATGTATGAAATGTTTGGCGAATTATTATTGTCATTAAAAATTCTCAAGATTATTCTTAAGTATATCATATTATGGTAGCCAATCAATTATATCCTATTATAATAGATTCATTATTAAATAAATAATAAAATAAAATATACAAAGCACAATTAACATATATTACTATACTAAATTGAAATATTAATTTTCGTCAAGTTATAAATTCGCCTGATAATACTTTACCGAAAATTTTCACAAAAGATATTTTCTGTCCTGAATTGTCGACTGGCATTTAACCACAAAAAAGAATTTCATCGATCTATCAAAGTTTCTTTTTCTTTCACAATTTGATTACTTGCGGACTGTTCACTGTTTTGTGTCAGCTATGCAAAATAATAGTAGAATGACTTCAAAATTACTAAAATCAAAAATCAATGAGTTTTTAAGTTCAAATTTATTATATTCAAAAAATTTAGTGGATATTATACAATCATTTGAGGTAAATATTTACTATAATTTAATTTAAGGTTAAAATATTTTCAAATTTATAATCATTGTTATAATAATTTAGACGTCTGCTTTAAATGGTGAACCTGTTGTACCGTATATACTTGCAATTGAACAAATATTTTCGGAATTATTAAAGCGAAAAGAAATGATTGTTGAGATAAAACCATTAAAACCAATAGGTAAAAAAAAATAATTGAATTTGTGACGTATTATGACTGTGTGCACGTAATTAATCGATTCCCCTTTTCTTTTTTTTTTTTCATTTTATTATACAGATGTTACACCAGAAAATCAATATCGTCATTGGCTATTAGAACACTATAGAGAAGCAACTAGATTAGTGTTATTATGTTTTAGTTCAGATAAACACATAGATGGTACACAGGCATTGGTTACGGCAATGCGACTACTATGTTATGAGGGACAGTATCCAATTGAGAATAATTATGAGATGAATTCATTTCCAATTAATAAATTTAGAAATATTTTGTTGCGATTATTATCAACAGATAAATTAAATAATCATTTAATTTTACGTTTTAAAGAATATGGAACATTTTTAGATGTTCTGTATTACGCTTGGAAACTATTGCCAAGTTTAACACCGAAAAAAGGAGCTGCACCTAGTGATATTTATATACAAAATTATTTAGATTTGGTCAGTTCAATACCAATTACAACTGAAGTACAAGAAAGTAAACAATATTTTTGTGCACAAGAAGGTAAAATTTATATACACATAATTTATCCACGCCCAATTTTATCATTTGTTAGCCAAAATTTCAAATTAAATAAATTATACTTTCGTATATTTTATTTATATTCAAAAATTTGCAATTGGTTTTAATTAATTTAAATCTTTTGAAATTTACTTAATCCTGTAATTGTACCATTTATTTATAGGTAATATAATATATAATATTTTTTAGGCCAACATTCCATTGAATTTAATTATTTAGTTGTTCGAAAGAGTTTAAATAAATCATGGAGCTGTGCTATTTTGTGGAATTTATCTGAAATTACGCATAAACAAATTTTAGTTGTACTTTTAGAGAAAATCTTAAAACATTTAGATAAGCCAGTACTATTAACTGATTTTTTAATGGATTCATTGGATGTTGGTAAGTTTTTTCAACAATTTTAATAAATTACCAAATTATTTGTAATGGAGATTCATAGCATTCATCGTCATCTCGATCCTTACTCCACGGCTCCATAGCGCGGTAATGAAAAATCACCATTGTTCCATTCCGTACCACCGGCACAAGAGTCCATAATGACATTGTTTTTTGTACCACAAGATTAGCATCATTTATACATCTGACAGTATATGTTTTCTTAATACCAACTAGGCAGTGTAAAAATTGACTGTAAAAAGTCTCTTTGGCATCTGCCGATGTGTGATCCGTATGTGCGTTAAGCTGAACTATTAGACATTTAACACTACACTTGAATCTTAACGACAAGACTACGCTTTGCAGAAACACTTAGCAATACAAGAACCCCACAACTGTGATCTATATGACTCGGTTTCCCAGAAAAAAAGGGTTTCATCAGAAAATACAGCCCCTTCTACATTTTTCTTCCATCCAATCTCGCTCAACCCAAGAATATGGACTTTATACCTCTTCAATTCTTGAGTCACTTGCACCTTTGTCGATCCAAGCATTGTTCTAATACGTTTTAAGTTACGCGTCCGTTTCCGTAAGACAACAGTCGTCATCGTATTCCGATCCGATCCGCGACTATTTGTTGACAATTCCCGTGAAATATAAGTGTTTAAGCGAGATGTAAGCACACAACTACCTAGGTTAATGGAGTTGAATGTTATTAACATCCTTACTCACTTGCAAATTTATCCAGAAGTTTTGTAAACACACTTTTAGTGTTAGTTTTACTCAAATGGGTATGTTTAGCGATCTTATAAATTCCTTAGGTTCAATAAGATTATATGCTGGATAATTGTTATTATTATCATCACCATGTACCACCAAATATCCACCTAAACATATATATTAAGATTATTCATCCGAAAACAATATAGAATCAATTATAGTTGTTTGGTTAAGCTATCGGCTTATTTAATCGATAAATATGACATTGTCATCCTATTCTTAATCTCGATTACATGTAAATATCATCTTGATCTTTGCTCCACGTGGAAGCATAGAGCGTTAACGTATAACCGCAATGTTTCATTCCCTTCCACTGGTACCTGCCTCCCTAATGGCGATTCTTCGACACGTTGTTTTTAGACGACCGGGCTTTCTAAAACCCTGCACATTCTAGTCAAGTGCGCATTCTGCAATTTCACCGAACGGTCGCCTCAATGTATGACCAATCCAATTCCACTTTCTTCGACTGACAATTTTGTTCATCGCCTCCAGATCTACCAATCTCCACAAATTTTCATTTAATTGATATTCTATTTGACCAGAAAATGTTTAGTATGTGTCTATTGATGAAAACTTGAATTCGCAAGTTTCGGAGCCATACAGTACCGAAAAACAATTTGTTTTAAAGATGCGCAACTTTAGACTTTTTGAAATTTGTGATGACCGCCAGACTACATTCAGCATACCCAATCATTGGCCAGGTTTTTGTATACGGATATGATTTCACCATGACTTTGAGCATAATCTCTAAATCGTATTGTAGCCGGTCTTAGGTCAACCGGACTCAATCTGAACATCGTGTCTATTCAGTAGCTCACAAAAGTACTCATTCCATCTTTCCATTTGCTAAATCTCATTTGACTTATCCATGCCTTCTTTTCATAATTAATGAAATCCAAAATAGTATACGACGTGAGGAAAAAAAAGGGGGGTTAAGTTTACCTTTGTTGCTTCGTTACCATAAAAATAAACAAGTTGTCATAATTAATTGTAATTGCCATAATTATCGATTATCTTATTTTATTTTTCCATTTTACAGGTGGACCAATTAGTTTATTGGCACTTCAAGGAATTTTCACATTAATTCAACAATACAATTTAACGTATCCAAATATATATGAAAAACTTTATTCTATGTTTGAACCGGAAATATTTCATACAAAATTTAAGGCTCGCTTATTTTATTTAGCTGATATATTTCTTAGTTCTAGTCATTTACCAGAAAATTTAGTGGCCGCATTCGTTAAACGTTTGGCAAGATTAAGTTTGGTTGCACCACCACAAGATATTGTTATAATTTTATATTTTATTGGTAATTTAATATTACGGCATCCTGGTTTAAAGCGATTAATATCTCATCCACATGGTGGCGAAATATCACATGATCCGTATATTATGGATGAACGTGATCCAGATAAATCAAATGCGTTAGAAAGTTCATTATGGGAAATTGTAACATTACAAAATCATACTATACCATCAATTGCACAAGCGGCGAAATTTGTTTCAAATCCATTACCAAATGTTGAATGGGATTTGGCTAATTTTTTGGAATTAAAGGAAGGCGATGTAAGTAGTATTTATTTTTTCTATATTATAATATTGTTAAATGAATTTCATTGATTTTTTATGTTTACTTTTTTTTACATTTTATTCGACCCCATAAGATTTTTGATCAAGAAATAGTTAAACAGTCAAAACTATGTTCACTTAATTTTGAACGGTCACAATCAATGTTTCTGGCAAAAGGTGATAGATTCAAACAATATTGGAAACTGTTTTAAATCATTTTCATATGTTAATTGTATTATTTTATGAAAAAGTGCTTAGTTTAAATTGTTTTAAGTTAAATAATTATTAATAATAATAATAATTAATAAATACATAATTGTATATTAGAAGCTTGCAGTTTTAGATAAAAATTGTGTTTTTTTTTTTTAATATTTTCAATAAGAGAATAAGTGAAATAAGAAATAAATGGGCAATGTTTTTGCAAATAGATTTTCGTTATAATATACAGTTTAAATAAAATTAGTTTTTAATAATAAAAAATTACGCTTATTTTAATTATATACATATATATAAATTTGAATATTTATATTGTTTGATCATATTCACATAAATGATTACATTTTGGACATTTTGGATTATTTGAAAACCATTTTTTTAAATGTGATAAATGACCACCATGTGAACAACCCTGACACCATGCATATAAACCTTTTACAACACGATTACAAACACAGCATTTTGATGATTGTGCTGATTTACATTTATTACAATACCATCCAACTGATGTTAGTGGTTTTCCACATTCACCACAATTTGTGTGTACAGCTGTTGACTGTTGATTTGTTTCATATACAGACCGTACCCATGACATATTTATTATTTCTGTTGCTTCATTCCAAAATTGTAGACGATGTAATATTTCTATATAGGCCAGTAACCAATTTTCCTTTTAAAGTATTTAGTATATAGAAATGGTAAAGTAGTCATTCATACAATAGTGTAAAATGTTAACATTTAAATTTTAAATATACATACATAATCTATTTCATCTATTGGTAAATCACATCTTCTATCACCAATTGCAATTAAAGCGCAAATTGCTGACTGAACATCACCAACATCTGTAAGTAATGTTAAACTTTCAGCCATAACATTATGCGGTTCCCATTGTTGTGTATTTATTTCAGATATAATTTTTAAAAGACTAGGTGTATCTGGTGGCTAAAATGAAAGATAAAACAATATTTTTATTATAATTTAAACAAAAAAAAAAAAAAAATGTTTATTTTTACTGGTGATGGTTGTCTACTATCATGTGGAACACTTGTTTGTAAATCATGACCCATTAATGTTGTATTCGGTAATGACCAACCTTTTGTCAAATCATGTGGTCCAACATATAAAAAACCATTACGTAAATTCTTAACACAATCCATATTATCTACGGTTAATTCGGTTTCACCAAATACAATATCTTTATTTAAATTTGACGAATGAGTAATTTCATTTTGCATAGAATGTTTAAATTCACTACTTTTTGGATGTTTTAAATCTAAACTTTGTATTTCTTCATTAGTCTTCTTTAACTCTAATTTGCCATTAGAATTTATGCCATTTTTTATCTGTTCTCCAGCAATTCCTAAACCTGGCACAATGCCATCACTCCAACCCGATACAATTGGACTTGTTGCATTTTGTGATATTAATATACGATTTGGTAAAAGATTTTGACTTGATGTTGAATTTCTTGTTTCCGATATATTATTCACTTTTGTCGATGAATACAATGCCTTTATAATTGTCCATAATAAACTTACATTTGGTTTATCATATTTTTTAGCTACTTTACAATTATTATCACAAATTTCCGATAATGATTTTCCACTAAGTATATATTCTTTGGCACAACCTTTTAAACTAAGATAATCTTTAACTAATGTTACTTTAATGACACCTTTAAGTGACGGTAACTGGAAAAAAAAAAAAACATAAATGATTTATTTTCATAATAAATTAATGTAATTTATTATCTTTTTTTTAATAAAATAACTTTCATACCTCTGGTTTAGCAATATAATTTATTAAATTAGATTTAGCCAAATGAAATTGTTCATTTGATATTTGTGGCTTAGAACGACAACTGATAATTAAAATTTAAAAAAATTAATATAATTGAAATTGTTTACAAAAAAAAAAATCAACAATTTTCTTATTTTACTTCATAAAACTCGTTCTTGACGATGTTGTCAATGTTGTTGTAGGTACACTACTTTTAACCTTATGTGAAAATAAAAGATCACCTTTAAAATTTAAACTTGTTGCCTGTGGATTTGCCGTAGCACTTGGTCTACACGCATCCTTAAATGCATGCTTATACACTGTTGAATCTTTACTAGTTGATAATAATATATGTGGATCAGTTCCTTTCCATGCAATACCAGTCGTTACATTTGAATGTTCATTAAATGATGCATATGGAATAAATGGACGTCTTACATCCCATATATATATACTGTAGTCAACAACTAAGGCACAACTTGCAATGTGATGTCTACAATAATATAATATAAATAATAAAAGAAAATAAAAACACAAAAGATATTATATTAAAAAGATTAGCATTAACGAATATTGTTGCATTATATTTACATTCTTTCAGGACGCCATTTAACTCTACCCACAACAGCTATTGTATGTATGGTATATTCAAGAGCTGGTTTCTGTTCCATATTCCAAACCTATTTTGCTTACATAATAAATTTTAAAACACACATAAATATTATATTAATAAAATTACCTTTATTTGTCTATCTCTACTACCGGTAGCTAACCAAGGTTGATTTGGATGCCAATCACAAGTATAAATTGGACCACTATGTGCAGTAAATTGTGATTGACATTTATCTGGTCTAAATTTAAAATTAACATTATAAATTATTTCAATTTATATATGAATGAATTAATTTGAAAATAAATTTTTTAAATCAAAACTATACATACTTTTTAATATCCCATAATTGAACAGTTCCATTTTCTGATACAGCAGCAAAAGTATGCGGATGATTTGGACTGAATTTTACATCTCTTACACTTTCTGAATTACTAAAGAAAAAAAATTAAATACATTTAAAAGTTTAAAAATTTAATTCTTTAAAAGTGTAATTTTGTTGTAACCTAAAATAAGTGTGAACAGATTTTTCCAATCTTAAATCAAAGCATTTAATAGTACCATCTTGTGAGCCAGAAATTAATAAATTAGGTTCTGTATTATGAAATGTTACCTAAAAAGTAAATTTTTTAAATATAAATAAAGGAACGAAAACAAAAATGCAAATCTTTTTTTTGTTTTTTTTACTGTATGTGCTGTACGTTCATGTTCATTATAAACTAATAATTGTTTTTGTCTACCAGATTTTGATAAATCCCATACAGAAACGACACCATTTGTGGCAGCTGTAGCCAAAATATTTGTATCCAAAATACTCCAAGCAACATCGTTAGATGAATAACTTAAATTGTGATTCTTACCGCCACGCATATTACACACTTCTGTGAATCCATCTGTATCGATTGAGAAAACTTTCAGAACTATGAAGGACAATATGGAAAGAAATCTGTTAATTATTTTATTTTATTTTAATTTTTTAAATTATTTAATACGTGATCTGCCTGCAACAGCAATTTGTGAACATTCTTTATTTAAAGCCAAAGCATTTGCTGCATATCCTTCTTGTTGACATATTTTAATTGAAGCTGTTGATGTTTCCGTCATATTAATTTTTTAAAGATGTTGACAAATTTATATGGGTGCTTTAATTTTCCATTGTTTTCAAAACAAAATGTTGCAGAAAAACTTCTGGACAACAATAATTACATAGAATAGAAAAAATTTATTCCATATAATAAAATGTTGAACTTTAAGTAAATAATGTTCAATGTAATGAATTTCTATATTTCTTATGTACAAATTGTCTAAAAATAGTGCATTAAATCATCATCATAAGCTGTTACACATCTCATCCGTTGATATAGATAGTTGAGCTATTGTATTAATTATATAATCAATCGTAGTTGCTGGATTGCACACTATACATCAATATGTTGGTCAGCCACTTCATTCTTCACGACATTATACTAAAGTATTCTTTAGTATATAATGTTATGATGAATGGAGTAGGTGACTAACTTCTTGTCTATAGTTGTCTTTCAGCTGTACCACCGTAAACACGATCACAATTATGTCAGTTTTATGTTGAAAGACCGTGGTCAAATAAATATATTTGTATTTGTGTCTTGCTTGTTGATTTAATGAATATAAATCATATCACCAACAAATTAGGTAACTGGCTTATGATGATAATGATACAAGACATTATAAGTCTTAACTGAGTAACATGCCACGTCATCATAATTTAAATTTTTACACCATATGGGACCAGTACTACATACGAAAGATACACACCAATCAGACACCGCAGAAACTAAAACAGATATTCGGTCGGTGCTCCAGTTCATGGTTCACATAATTGGCATTTATTTTGATCAATGAATCATTTAAAACTTGTACATTTAACTTAGTATAAAATAAATAGATATTGTAAAATTAAATTAGCTAAAATGGAAATGATTTGTTATTATAAATAATGTAAATATTTTGATGTAAATACTTACAAAAATATAAGGTTATGAGTCAAGTTTCAAGTAAGTTATGTGCGTGTGTAGTCATTTTTATTACGCCTCTATTATTATAAATTAAAACATTTTGAAGATATACTCTGTTTAGTGGTAAAATCACTATAATTATTGAAATATTAATAATTAAAAAAATGTACAATATACTTTTATAAGTCTGCCTGCTTTATCAGTTTTGTTGACGTCTTATATTTCTATACATCATCCCCAGTGACATAAAGTTGTTTTTTTTTTATTTTTATTCTTTATTATGGCCATGTGTATAATCAAACATTTTTGTATTTCAAAAATTTGCTTTTATTTACTGTAGTAGTTTGTATAATTCAGAAACATTTTAGATTAATTACTGATTGTATTTCTGATATTAATAAAATAAATAAGTTACTTACGTTTTGACACCGAAACCATAACGTTATATGTATTTAATTTAAATTGTGTTTCAATCAAAAAAAGTTTTTGCTTATATTTTATGTACGCACGGTAATAATTTTGATGAACGATTTTTTTTTCTTTAACTTGCACTTGCTTTGATGGAATATATTTTTCTTTTGTGTGCATTCAGAATATATATTTTGTAAAACGCATATCATTCATATGAAGAAAAATGAGTGTCGAATGGTCTTCTATAATTAAGCCAATTTCTTGTGCTAATTATGGACAAATAACAAAATCGGATGTATTAAATATTGTGAAAGCAATTTTAAAGAGGTAATTAAAAATAATTTGTATTAAATATGTGATCGGAAAAAAGATTTTTGATTTGTGGAAAAAAAATGGCTACCAATTTCATCATTTATAAAATTTCTACTTTTTTTTTCTTTTAGTGAAAATGAAATTTTGGAGCATGACGAAATTTATGAACAATTCTACATCTCCTTTTCATCATTGGCTGCAGATACCATTAGTACACAATGTAGTTCAAGTAAGTTGAAAATTTCGTACTATAATTACTCTATACTGATTTGTTGAGATCAATATTATTTCTACCTACTGGATGACTAATAACGTTTAACACATATACGGAAGACTTGGAAATGCACTTCCAATTATTAATATACTATACTTGGAATACTATTAGATTAACTTACAGTAGCCAGTAGCTGTTGGTGCATAATATTTCACAATAACCAGTAGCTAGTGTTGGTGTATAAAACATGTATACTAACTTGGTCTGATGCTGTTGAGTGGACTTTGGTTATTATTAAGGGTGTAGTTCATACAATCTATATCACCATGGTTAAATTAATCGTAAAACATTAATTGTTCCATATTAAATCGTATGACTCATTCGTAATTAGTATTATAGTACACTCTAGTTTATTGGTTTTTGAAACAGGCCGGTTCCTGTTTGAAAATGTTTTATGTACATAGGTTGATTATTATTCTACAATAAATAATCTTGTCAATTCGCAGTAAACAATAGCTAAGATAATAGTAATAGTCTTACAATTATCTTAGCGACGTTAGTTTGTTCGTAAGGGTAGAATAAAGTTTGATCAATTTAATTAAATTTCTGCTTTTCTCTGATTAACTTATTTATCTTCTTTTTTTTTTAAATCAACAATACTAATGCTTTACATATTAAATCACTATAGAGTATCTCATCATCTTAACCTATACGTTTATCTAACATGCAACAAGTAACATCAATAAATGCCAAAACAACTGTAAATTGGCATTTCCGAATAGAAAATGTAGAATCAATTTTAGTTTCTCAGTTCTACATTTAAATAATTTACTAGAGTAACTTCTTAGCTGCCTAGTTTTAGATGAGATATATTTCATAAAGTTGGCAAATATCCTCTTTATTTTATTTGTATTTATTTATTTTTTCACGAAAACAAACTACGAATTATACATTCAACAAAAGTAATAACAAAAAAAAAATAATTTTTTTAATTATAGTTTGTCAAAATCAAATGCCTCAAGTAGCAGAAGCCAGTTGTATATTAATTCGTTATATAATTAATCGATTAGAAAAATCAACAAATGCTGAAACAAAGTTACTATTACCATCATTGAAAAGTCTTTGTGAAGGTAAACATCAAATTCAGGATTTAGATCAAATTGTTTTAACAAGTATATTACGAAATTCAAAATATCCAGAATATCTAAAATCAAATGTTTCTGGTAAGTTTTATATTATAAATAAAAATAAAACATAATTAAAATTTTAATATAAATCAATGATATAATTAAAGGAACTGATAAAGATAGTCCCAAATCTGAAATGAAACATTCACGATCTGATCTATCAACAGTAATTTTACAACAACTTACATCACCCTTGTACAGTTCAACATCATCAACTTGGACACCATTAAGTGAAGAATTAACAGATTGCACGGTAAGCCAAATATATTTTTATCAAAAAAAAAACAAAATTTAACAATTTTAATTAATTTACAGAACATGTTTACCAGTGCTAATATCGCATGTTTACAATCATTAAATGCTGGCGATATTATTTTAAAAGTATGTTCTGCACTTCCAATATTAAATAAATATTTCTTACGATACGAAGAATGTACAATACAGGGTAAACAAATATATTTACCAACATCAAATGCAGATGCATTAATAATAAAAAATGGTTTACAACAAATGTCCTCTGATATATCAATATTATCATTGGCCTTATCATTACCAGTATTAGAACCATTAACACCAGAAAAAATTAAACAATTATCTCAATGTGCAATGTCTGCTTTATATTGTGCAGTAATAACATCAATTTCATGTAGCATCTTAAATATATCAAGTTCAAGTTCACAGAAAATGACAACCCAACAGCAACAACAACAACAACAACCTTCTACTACGGTTAATCAATCACAAAAAGATTCGGATGATACAACTGATGATCATGCAAGATTAATAGTTGACAAAGCATTAGATATATTTACAATAATTGGAAATATTTTTAAAATATCAACCCGCAGTCATATTTATCAGAATCATTTATGTATGGGTGCATGGTTATTAATAACTGGTATTCAAGGTACAATTGGTGCAGCCTCCAGTTGTGGAAGTAGTAGTAAAATTCAACATTTACCAATAATTGAAGATACAATTAAGGGGAAAAGTCCGGCTCGTTCAATAGAACAAGCCGCCATAACCGGACGAGTTAATTTATTTAAAGTTCAACAAGGTTTTGGTGTTCTTAATGCAGCAATTGCAAGACATTGTATATCATTACTTACTGATTTAATTGATGACCTGAAAATCGAATCTCGTTCTGGTGACGATAAAATTAGTGGCGATAAAACACCAGAACCAGCCGGTTTTGATGTATTCGGTCAATATACATCATTGCAACGAATTGTACGCGTTTTAAATTGTACAACATTACAACAGTTATTAACATTTTTGGCAACAATTTCTTATCGTAAAGCATATACTTTAAAATGGATAAATATAAAAAATGATGGCGATCAAATAAGTTTCAGTGATTCAACAACATATTTTAATGATACATTTTCATGTTCAAATGATTCTGGTACAGAAGAGGAAGAGGAAGATGATAGCGATAGTTATTTGGGACTATGGTTTAAGGAAACTTTATCGCCTGAATCAAATGATGATTCACCTGAACCACCGGAACAGGAAAAAACTGGTGATAATGAACGTGGGAATACATTAGTACCGGCCAGAGATGAACCACACGAATATTTAGAATTGGCCGCTCAAATATTTTCATTTTTGGATACATCTTTGGGTAGTAATCATAAATTCCTTAATAAATATGTTAAAACGGGATTAAGTGATCAGCAAATGATTTTACTTGCAAATATTTTAAAGGATTTGGATAGAGATTCGGCACGTGGTGAACCAGATAATACACAATGTGTACAATGGCAAAATTCAATGGTACAATTTGCCTTTTCAATTGGACGCTATTTACATAATTTAATTTCTCGATTACTTATTAATGAATCACTTCAATCATCATTATTATTTCATTTGGGTGTTTCACCATGGACACAAGATACATTGTGGCCATTACAAGTTTATTCCAGAACTTTATCAGTTCTTGTACAAATTCTATTATTAAAACCATCACAAGAGAAAGAGGCAGCATGTTTATCGGTATGGCATCGTTTAGTGAATACATTAGTTGAAGGTGTATGTTCAACAAATCAATCACTGCCACTTGATTCGGATTATGAAGATTTAAATTTTGAACATGCATTATTGTTAATATTTTTATTTCATTCATTGAATTTAATGCAAAAGAAATCGATTTTATTATTAACAGCTGGTGGTGTTATAAGATGTGCTGAAGTATGTCGTTGTGTTACAATTGAGAAACCATTACGTGATAATCAAATTATGTTACTTTCAAGATTATTATTATTTTTCGAATATATTATTAAACATTTATATAATCCACCAACCGTAATATTGGAGCAAGTACGTTGGAATCTTTTCAGTGTCATAACTTTGGATTCAAATCAAAAGCCAACAGATTTAATAAATAATAAAACGAAAATGATGTCATTTTATAGAAAAGATATTGAAGACAAATATCGTAAACATTCACCGGAATATTATGGGGCCGGTGTTCGACCGAAATTTTATTCATTAACAGTTATTGACACAAAAATACAACAAGAATTTAAATTAGACGGTCTTGCATGGAATTTTATTCTATGTACACCAGATAAATTAAAATATCCATTATTAATAGATGCATTAATTGATATTTTGGCTGTTACTGATATTTGTATGGCAAAAATTCCAAGCCAAACATTGTGTGCGGTACATTATTGTTTTAATTTGTGTTGGAAATTATTATTGGGTTTATCGCCGTCAACACCACATGTTGAAGCATTAATGCAAGACAAGGTACCAAATTTACATTCACTAATTTGGTCAATAAGATGCTTACATTCGATAGCATCATCACATTCTTTAATTGTTAATAGTTTGGTAAAACAGGTTTGTTTTTAATGGTTTTAATTTTAAAATAGTATTTATAAAATATTTCTGTTTTAGGGAATGTATACACAGTATGCTGAGAAATTATGGAATAAAATTACGGAACATGTCTCAAATACCGAAAATAGTTTAAAAATGACTACACTTGGACTAGATTCATTTAATAAAACATTTCAAATTAGTAAGTGTTTTTATTTCCGGTGTAAATTTTTTTTTTTTTAATTTTTTTTTTTTTTTAATCTTTTTATTAGACAACCCTCGATTATCTAAAATTTTACTTTTGGATGCATTAGTTTCACATTTATATGCAATTTATCGTGCAGAAAATGAAGGTATTAAGATAAGACCAACAAATAATCTCAATAATTCAAGTGTAACTACACCTTTAGCAGAAATTGTACCAATTGTATCAAATAATGCACAATCAGAAATTGTGATAGTTAATGAATCAACTACTGAAAGTGGTATAGCTAATGTAGAAGATAGTAAAATGCAAGACGCCTCACAAACTGATCTCATAAGAGAATTAATGTTCAAATTATTAGATGTTTTTGAAGCAATAAAGGAATGTACATTGTAAGTATATTTATCTGCTTCTATCAATTTAGACGTTACATTTGGTTTTTTTACGCGGAACAGAATACTTTTATTGTGTTAACATTAATCGAATTGTTTTTTTCATCTTAGTAAAACATTGTCATCAAATCTAAATGGACCTATACCATCAATTTTAATGGATTCATTAATTTCAATAACTGGACTTAAAAATCAATTTTGTCCTGATATTGTACAACAATTTTCAACACTTATAACTGGTCAAGATAAAGATGCCATTATTTTGGAATGGCGTCGCAAAAATTTGGTTATTAATAGTGAAGACAATTTTGCAACAACTGCATTCCCAATTGAATTACATACGTTAATTGTTATTGATGCACATTTATCTGAAATTTATAAACATCCAACATATTCAATACTATTATCATTGAAACATACATTGAAATCAATAGTAAATTTAATTAATTATTTATTACCAAATTGTAAGAGTGAGCCGAAAATTGTGGAGCGCCTTAAAAGTTTATTGGTACCAATGTTATTTGATATTCGTACTGAATATTTATATGATATTGTGAATAAATGTTTGGAAAATTTACTTAATTGTGATTCAAATGCGGATAGCTATCAATTTTTAGCATATTCAAATCTATTGAAATTTAGTTATAAATTGTTAATTGATTATGCGGATATGTCAAGTCAAGAACGTAATCCCATTTTGGATGAATCAATTTTGCATAAAATTTTGAAATTTTGGGAACAAATGCTTGAGAAACCAATGGGTATAAAAGCAATGCATGAATTCTTTTATGATACAAAGAATGATGGATTAGTTCAAATACTAATGTCATTTTCAAATACATCATTGTCTCAATCGTATTCAACAAAGGTATTACAATTTTTTGAGAAATTATTTCAAGCCTCTGAGAAAACAGACGAATTTTGTGCTTGTATATCAGAATTAGGTCAAATTGAACCATTAAAATTAAAGAATTGGTTAAGTCACATTTTATTGGGACCGGGAAGTGCAAATGCGGCGATATCAAGTGGTGGATCAAGTAATGTACAGACACCAACTAATATGGCAACAGCAACTGTGTCGGCAATACCAAGTATTTCCGATCAAGTATTACAAACATCGGATTTAGTTATTGATCCAGATGCAATGGACATTGATGATGAATGTACTGGAGCAGCAGCAATTGCTACATCAAGTGTATGGCAAGTGGGTAATAATAGTATAACAACAAATCGTTCCGGTACGGATACACCAAATGAAGAATGCATTGAAAGAAATGGCAAACTATTACAATCACTTACAAAGTATATTGTTAGTGATAATCGAATTTCGGCAACAGTTTGTACTAATTTATTTCAAGCTTTGATTCAATTGGGTCAAAATTTACTTTGTCCCGCACAAGATGCTCTAGAATTTTCTGATATATTACAAGTTATTGTAACATTGGCAGATGCACGTCAAGGAAAAGGTCATTCGGCACTATTTTCAGCATCCATTGATTGGTTAGATATAACAAAAAACTACATTTTAGAGAAATCATTGAAAGATATGCCCAGCGGTAGAGGTTCAATTGCATTTGAAAATGTTACATCATTATTACGTTATATGGTTGATTTATTACAAGGACTTGGTTTTACTGGCAATGCATTAAGTTCGCCATGGGAAGATGAAATTCCATCCGATTTTGATGATTATTTGGATGAAATTGGTGGTGAAGATGAAGATAGTGCCGTTGAAGATTCTGATGAAGATAGTCTTGGTAATAAATTATGTACATACGCTGTTACACAAAGGGAATTCACAAATCAACATTGGTATCATTGTCATACATGTAAAATGGTAGATCGTGTTGGTGTTTGTTCAGTTTGTGCACGTGTTTGTCATAAAAATCATGATATAAGTTATGCCAAATACGGTAATTTCTTTTGTGATTGTGGCGCAAAGGAGGATAATACATGTCAAGCACTTAATCGTCGTACAACAAATTCAAATACTAATAATTCTAATGAGTCGACAATATTAGGAACAATAATAACAAATCCCGTAAATGTTGAATCATCCGCAAATAATGTTGGACAACAAGGTGGCGCTATAAGACGTCGTACTTCAAGTCCACCGATACAAATTTTATCATATCAACAAAGAGAAAGTGTTAAAAAAAAAGAGCGTGTATCATCTATGGCTAAAATGATTGAAGCATCAAAGGATAGTTTAAAGAATGTTGATCAGTGGCGAAATGTCGTAAAATGTTTACTTGAATTTTTTGACTACCTAATGCCTGCCATGATACAAAATTGTGCAAAATATTCAACAATTGGTTGTCATTTAAGAGCTAAAAATGCATTAGAACGTTTACATCAACCCGATAAATTGTTATCGATTAGTGATCAAATTATGGTTGCAACGCTTGGCTCTCAAGAAGGTGCATTTGAAAATGTGCGTATGAGTTATGCAGGCGAACAAGGACAAACAATAAGACAATTATTATCGACAAATTTAATAAGACGTGTTGCATTATGTTGCTTAGCCTCACCACATGGTAAGCGTCAACATTTGGCCGTTTCCCATGAAAAAGGAAAAGTTACCATTTTACAATTGTCAGCACTTTTGAAACAAGCAGATGCGGCCAAAAGAAAATTAACATTATCACGATTGGCATCGGCACCAATACCATGCACAGTTCTGTCGCTTTCATCAAATCCTGCAAATGAAGACTTTTTAGCTGTTTGCGGACTCAAAGAATGTCACATATTGACATTCTCAAGTAATGGATCAGCAAATGATCACATTGTATTAACACCACAATTAGAAACTGGTAATTTTATTAAACGAGCCATATGGTTACCAAATAGTCAAACAATGTTAGCATTGGTAACAGCCGATTTTGTTAAAATTTATGAATTAGCCGATGATACTTATAGTCCACAATATTATTTCTTGGTGCCAAGTGGCAAAATACGTGATTGTACATTTGTCTATCAATCGGGTACATATTATATGTTATTATTTGCATCATCCGGTTATATTTATACACAACCATTGGCAAATGAAAGTTTAGCTACCCATGGTGCTTTCTATGTAACGAATACTTTGGAACTTGATCATCCGGTCATTCAAGATGTCAATGGGCAAATAGGTGCTGGTGGTGCATCAATTTATTATTCACATATTTTGCAATTATTGTTCTTTAGTTATTCGCAAGGTAGAACATTTATGGCACCTTTGATTGATGTAAATGAAGGTAACTTAAAGAAATCAATTTTTTTTTTTATTTAATAAACGAATAAATTTGTGTTTTTTTTTTCAATTTTAGGTGTAAAATGTGTTATACAACTCATTTCTGGACAAAATTCAAAATCTATACCAAAAATTCCATCACAACCATTATGTCAATGGACAGAAGTAAGTGGTCATCCTGGTTTAATTTGTGCAATGATGCAAACATCAAATAATCCAGTTATTTTTATGTTAAAACCGGATAGTATTGTCATGCAAGAAATTAAAGCACAAAGTTCCAAAGCAAAAATTATGGATATGGTTGCAATTAGACATTCAGCATCAGGTACTGAGAAAACAACATTAATATTATTGTGTGAAGATGGTAGTTTACGAATATATGCAGCACATGCGGAAAATACAAATTATTGGTTATCACCAGAAGTTCAACCAATTGGTAATCAAATGTATTCATCATTCATATCGAAGTCGTTACGACGCAATAAAAAAAATTTAAGTAAACAACAAAATAATATAATTTCAAATGCAAATAATAATCGACCTAGTACAAGTTCAACGGCAGCTGTATCATTTCCCGTTGATTTCTTTGAACATTCAATTTGCGTTAATGACATTGAATTTGGTGGAAATGATCTTTTACAAATCTATAATACACAACAATTAAAACATCGTTTAACTTCAACCGGATTATATATTGCATCAACAAGATCAAATGGATTTACATTAGATATAACAAATAATGATTCAAATACTGTATTTACTGGTGTTCGTGTTCTTATCGGTACACAGGATATATTACGTGCACCACAAAATGTGACTGTACATGGCAGAATTGTGAATACACCAACAACCAGATCAAGATGGTTTGACATACCATTAACAAGAGAAGAAAGTCTATTGAGTGATAAAAAATTAAGTATAACATTTGGTCCTTCACAAGATCCAGATAACATTTGTATGTTAGACGGTATACGGGTGTATTCCAAATCAAAAGAATCATTTGGTTGGCCAGAAGAAACGGAAGATGTTGTTAGTGCATCCGGAGCTATTGGTGGCACATCAAATCAAATTGTAACAAATGCCACAAATACTGGTGGTGGTAATAGTACTGGTGGTCCTAGTAATAGTGGTACAGCTGCCGGTTGTTCATCTTCAACTCTTATAAATGAATTTAATACACAAACAATAACACCATTAGATAAAATGACAACATCAATGTTAGAAGTATTAGACAATAGCCTATCGCTACTTAATGGATGTTCAACCATTGATGATACAATACGTGAACAGGCAATAGAAATTGCAACTATTTTAATTTTACATCCAACACCAAATATTGTACAAAATCAAGCTAAATGTGTACTTGCTACACTACATGGTAATAAAAATGCATATAATGCATATAAAGATAAAGAAATTTTAACTGAAGTTAATAGTGAATTAAATAAATTACTTAATATTCGTGATGTGAAAAATATTGATCCAGAAGCTTTCTATCGTCTTGTGTTAATGGTACGTTCAATTGCTGTTGTACGTCCTCATGCATTGACAAAAATATGCCATGAGAATAATTTCAATATTTTACAATCGTTAATGCCATTAACAATTCAATTGCATGAGATAACACCAAGTTTTGAAGTTCAATCGTCTATTGTGAAAATTGGTTTATCACATCCTGAAGCGATAATCCACTCTTTAGTTGAAATTATTTATGCATTTGCATTGTCCGATGCACAATTGGTTGAGCCAATGACAAAATGTTTTATAACTCTGCTATTGGATAAATCGCCAATTATTAGCTACAGTGCAAAAACTGCAATGATAAAATTATTACGAACAAAAACGAAACGTAAACGTGTTATTGTGGCCACACCACCGGGTAGTTTAACGCCAACACCCACAACAGTTAATCAACAGATTCTAATTGCAAATAATGACGAAAGTAGTGCATCTGGTTTTCAAATAATAGACGAGGCTATGACTGGCAGTGGCGCTGGAACAGCAGCAGCAGCTCCACCAACATCATTGAATGATGCATTTTCAATTAATACAATTGAATCAATTGGTCTACAACCTATTGCTGGCCCATCCAATGCTTCTGTTGAATCAATATTGGGTATGGCAGGTTTTCCTCAACTTATGAATTTACAACAGGATGCTGATGAGGCAATTATTGAAATTGCTATTGCACTTAGTTTACAAGAACACGAGAGTGATATTCAGATTTTACAACAGGGTTTAGCTAACTTACAAGGCATACGTGGACGTGCATTACATGATCTACAAAATTTATCTGTTGTTGCTGGTACATCCAATAATTTTAATAAGTATGTGTATCATCATTAGTATTATTATTTGTAATCATTAAGATTTTTTTTTATCTTTTTTTTTTTTCATTTAGTGATCCTATAACACCTGCTGGTGGTTCAGATGATGAGGGTTCAAACACTGCAACTGATGGGGGATCAACATTAAGAACGTCACCAGCCGAACAGGCTGGTAGTGGTGGTTCAGAAAGTGGTGGTAGTGGCATTGAAAGTATCGGTGGTACATCTGGTCGAAGTAGTACGTATGGCGATCAACCTAATTCATCAACACCAAGAACTGAATTACCACCTTTACCAATCCAACCATCTGCATTGCAAGAAAATGTTGTACAAGAGGAACGTGAAGAAGTTTTAGATACTGAAAATATTAATAAATTGCATGTTTTAAGGTGAGAAAAGTATATACATAATTATCTTAACTGCCAAACTGGACATTTTTCTACGGGTTTATCTCTGAATTTATCTTAATGTAAAAAACGTAACTGTCACAATAGCGGTTTTTTTTGGTTGATTTGTAAACAGATTTGAAACCTTTGTGTGTACGAGTAGATATAGTTAGTTTGAGAAATCTTTAGTATTCTTCGCAACATTAAAATTTCTACACAGTTTTTCCATTTATTTTTATCTATTTTATAGTGCATTTTTTGCTGATATAACGAAATTCAAAAACAAAGAAACACATTGTCAGATATGTCAACTTCCAATTTTTTCTCCCACGGTTCAACTTACAGAATTTCTTTCAATTAGTTTTCTTGACATATCTGTATGTTAAATAAAAATTAGATAATGAAGCTGGTCCAATATTCGTTCTAAAGTTTCATCTATCACACAATGTCAAAAATATAATAATTTATAATAAAAGGTACCTACAGTAATTACATTTAAATGCCAATCATAATATTTCAGAACGACAATCTTAGAGAAAATGGTGGATAATATAAGTGCATTGGATACAGCAAATGGTCATCAATCGATACCATTTTTACAAGTTATATTATTATTAACAACAAGTTTGGATGGAACTCAAGAATATGATCAAAATGTATTAGCAAATTTATTGAAAGCAATTGTATATCAATTAGATATAACACCAACGAGTCAGGTAGCACAAATAACAACAAAAACTCCCAAAACCGAAATTCAATTAGTAATAATGCGTTTAGTTGGTGTCTTAATGGGTAAAGTAAAATCTTCAAAAAGCTCTAGTGCATCATCGTCATTAACATTACAACAAAAGGATAATGCATCTTATGTTGCTGGTGCAACTGCAAACTATTTAATGGATAATAGTGCATTACCATATTGTTTGGTTATATTAAAAGCATTTTTACCATATTGGCAAACTCACTCACTTATAGATGAAGCAAATACAAATAGTGGTAGTACAACTAGTGGACAGGCATCAACAGCTGTAACTGTTGGTGGTGGTAGTGCTGCTACTCCTGGTCCTGCTCCTACTACTGCTTCAACGCCAAATAATGTTTTAAAATTAACAAAGTATGGCCCCGAACCGGATATGTTGCCGTTTTTCGTTCAACAATGTACTAAAGGATGTTCAGATGTATTCGATTCATATTCACAAATACTAACCGAAATGGCTGTACGATTACCATATCAAATATTAAAATTATCAACAAATTCACCTACTTCATACGATTGGTATCCAAGTTTATGTGAATTTATGACCTATACATTATGTGAATATATGATGGTTATACATTCAACAGTATTACGACGTCAAATACGCAAATTGTTATTGTATATTTGTGGTAGCAAGGAAAAATATCGTCAATTACGTGACATTCATTCATTGGATACCCACATAAAGATAATTCGAACATGTAGCGAAAATGCACTGCAATTTGTTGGTACCCATATTAATCCAATTTTTAACTATGATACATTAGTTGATTTAACCGAGCATTTACGTGCTTGTCAAGATGTTGCATCAGTACGTACCGGTAATTGGCAACGATTTTGTATTTCTCATACAGATGTACTACCATCATTATTACGTATTAGTTGTTATCATATTGATGAAGGTGTTTCACCAATTATATTACAATTACTTCAGTCAGCTGTGTGTAATGCAAATAATAGTACATCGAAATCGGACACAAAAACAACAGCAACGTCATCGTCAAAACCGCGTCAAGATCGTGAAAAATCCGAAGAAAGTGAATGTTCAATTGATTCCAAATTTGATGCAACAAATTGTTCAGTTTTGGTTAATCAAATATTTACACAATTAACATCACTAATATTAACGAAATTTATTAGATTATTTTTATTGGAAACAAATATTACGACTATACGTTGGCAAGCACATGGATTATTGTTTGCCTTTTATGAAAATGGTACATTAGCACAAAAGGAACGTTTATTAAATATTATGTGGGAATTATGGCCATTATTACCAGCCTATGGACGACGGACAGCACAATTTGTTGATTTATTAGGTTATTTAACATTAAATATAAAATCAATTAATGATAAATTACCTGAATATATGACATTAGCTGTGTCTGTATTACGTCAACAAAATGAATTACTTAAAAAACATCCAAATAGTCCAATATATTCAGCACTTGGACAATATTTAGAATTAGAGGGTTATTATTTGGAATCGGAACCGTGTTTGGTGTGTAATAATCCAGAGATACCAATGTCAAATATTAAATTGTCATCAATAAAAATTGATTCAAAGTTTACAACAACAACGACAATTGTTAAATTGGTACAAAGTCATACAATATCGAAAATAATATTGCGTATTGCCGATTTAAAACGATCAAAAATGGTTAGAACAATAAATATTTATTATAATAATCGGACCGTACAAGCGGTTGTTGAATTAAAAAAACGTTTATCCGTTTGGTATAAGGCACGTAAGGTAACATTACAATCTGGTCAAACTGATGTTAAAATTGAATTTCCATTACCAATAACCGCATGCAATTTAAAAATTGAATACGCTGATTTCTATGAAACGGTTACTGGTTCAAGTGAAAATTTACAATGTCCACGTTGTAGTGCGGCCGTACCAGCAAATCCTGGTGTTTGCAGTAATTGTGGTGAAAATGTTTTTCAATGCCATAAATGTCGTGCAATTAATTATGATGAAAAGGATCCATTTTTATGTCATTCATGTGGTTTTTGTAAATATGCTAAATTTGATTATAGTATATTTGGACGGGCATGTTGTGCCGTTGATCCAATTCAATCGGCCGACGATCGTGCCAAAACTGTTCAAACTATTCATAGTTCATTGGAGAAAGCCGATCGTGTTTATCGTGCACTACAATCAAATAAAACTTATCTTGAATTTGTCCATCAAAAAGTTACCGAAATTAAAATGGAAAAAATAACCGATGAAGCCGTTGTTCGATCACTTGATGCAACACAAGTTAATCGTGATATACAATTACTTGCAAAAAATTATTCAATTGAGTCAAGAACATCCTTTGAGGAACTTAGTAAAATTATACAAAAAATACAAGCATGTAGACGTGAATTGGTTGCATACGATCGTAGTCAAATGGAAATGACAACATCACCATCAGATTTAAGTGAAAATGTGATACCACCGCATAATCGTTGTTATGGATGTGCATTAGCATCAACCGAACAATGTTTAATGCTTTTACGTGCAATGGCATCAAATTTGCAATGTCGCATCGGACTTTGTGATCAAGGATTAATTGAAGAATTGACACAAAATAATTTACGACATGGTACATTCAAAATTCAATATGAGGTACATTTGCATTTAATTTTAATTTAATTTTTCAATTATAAAATTGTTTTTATTTATGTAAGGTACGAAATCTTTTGTGTTTATTAACAAATGAATTGCCAGATGCTACGAAATTATTATGTAATCTAATTAAAGATCGCGTTAAAATGGCATTAAGTGGAGTTATACCATTGGCAAATATTGATGTGTCCGTTCGTAATGAAATGTCTTTACTTGAAGCTTTACTCGCCCAATATGATTCATGTTGGGAAATTAAATTAAAAGTTGTTTTAGAATTATTTTTATTGGCTTGCAAGTAAGTTTTTTCAAATGTTGCTTTATCTTATTTTTTTGTATTTGTGTTATAAACTACAATTTTTCATTTCAAAAGGGATATTCGTGGTATACCTGTTGCTGTAATACAACCATCAATTCGAATTTTGGAGAAATTAATAAATCCGTCATCGCCAACAAGTAAAACAAATAAAGATCTTGTAACTGAAAAATTATATACGGTAAAATCTTTGGACGGTTTAACTGTTGATTGTGGTAAATGGCTTCAAAATGATTCAATGCATTCGTATGATTCATGGAAATCACGTATGCCAACTATTTCAAAAACAGAAATTCTTGTTAAGAATGTTGATGAGAAATCATCCTCAGATGCATCACCGCGTACTACAATTTCGACAACAGTAATACCACCAACATCAACAATAGTAACATCAGAATCAGCAACTGGAACTGGAACTGGAACAGCAACAACAATAATAGCAGGAACAATATCGTCAGCATTATCACCATCATCATCATCCGCAACAGTGGCATCAACAACAGTAAATACTGTACAAAAGGTACCAAGAATGTTCAGATCCGTTATGGAACGTAATAGACAACTGTACAGAGATGCATTTTTAATGGAAAAATATGGACATAAATGGAGATATAAAGTAAAATTTGTTGAGATTTCTTTTCTATATATGTGACACTAATATCAAAATTTTATTTTCATTAGGTATTGATGAAAGATCTTGAACGCCATCCATTAAAATTAACACCATCATGGTTACAACAAGCAGTTTTGAATTTTAATTCACGTATAGTACGACAATTAGCTTGTGCTTTAGTATCATCTTTAATTAAGAATCATGATAGGAGACATGAGTTTATCGATTTATTTACCGGATTCTTAAAAAATGTCGGTGAATTCGGTGAAGCAAGTAACGAATTTTTAGATCTATATAAATGTTTGGCGAAATATACACCGTGGTGTCAATATTTGGCTTTGAAAGGAATATTATTTTTAATTACCGACTTATTAACTATTGAAATTGAAAAAATACATAGATTGGAGGAGACAACATTATCATCAGATTTAGCACAAGGTTATGCATTGAAACAATTTGTTGAATTGTTGGCAATGTTTTTGGAAAATGCAAAAATACGTCAAGTTTATAAAGGAAGATTATTAGGTAAGTTATTTTATTAGTTATATTTCCAATATTATTAGTTTTCAAATCATTTATATATGTGGTAGTACCACTAATCAAATTATATTTTATTATTAATAACAATAAAAAACTAGGTCCAGTATTACAAGGCTATCTATCATTAAGAAAATTGATTGTACAACGGACACGATTAGTTGATGATGCCCAAGAAAAACTGTTGGAAATGCTCGAAGAAATGACAACCGGTACAGAAGAAGAAACTCGTGCATTTATGGCCGTATTAATTGATACCGTCTATAAGACACCAATGAATGATATTAAAACACCGGTTTTCATTTTTGAACGACTTTGTTCCATAATTCATCCAGAAGAAAATGATGTTGGTGAATTTTTCTTAACATTAGAAAAAGATCCACAACAAGAAGATTTTCTTCAGGGACGTATGTTAGGCAATCCATATCCATCAACGGAAACTGGTCTTGGTCCACTGATGAGAGATGTTAAAAATAAAATTTGTATGGACTGTGAATTGGTGGCATTATTAGAAGATGACAATGGTATGGAATTATTAGTGCATAATAAAATTATAAGTTTAGATTTACCAGTTAAAGAAGTTTATAAAAAAGTTTGGTTAACTGAAGGCGGTGAAAGGGATACAATGTGCATTGTTTATAGAATGCGTGGTCTATTAGGTGATGCAACCGAAGAATTTCTTGAAACAATAAATAATAAAACAACAGAAGAAATTGACAATGAAGAATTATATAGAATGGCAAATGTTTTAGCCGATTGTGGTGGTCTTAAGGTGATGTTAGATCGTATTGTTAATTTACAAAATATATCAACATCACGTTCACTTTTACAAGTATTATTGAAATTATTTTTATTGGCCGTTAAAGTTCGTAAATGTCAAGAGGTATTGTGTCAACCGGAATTGGGTGCAATTAATGTACTATTAAAAGTACTTCAATTATGTTTACAAACTGAAAGCGATACGCAACAATCATCGGTGACCGAACAATTATTAGAAATTAAAGAGACTATATTAAGTAAGGCGGCAAGTGATACATTAGATTCATTTTTACAATTTTCATTAACGTTCGGTGGACCCGAATATGTTACAGCATTAATTTCATGTACAAATTGTCCAAATGTACGTAATAATCCATCGGTATTAAGACATTTGATACGTGTTCTTGCCGCATTAGTTTATGGAAATGATATAAAAATGGCATTACTTTGTGAACACTTTAAAACTATATTAGATTTTGATAAATTCGATGCCGAACAAAATCCAGAAGATGAATTTAAAATGGAATTATTTTGTGTTTTAACCAATCAAATTGAACATAATTCAATTGGTGGTTCATTAAAAGACTATATCATGGGATTGGGTATAGTTGATAAATCATTAATTTATATAACAACAAATGCACCGTGCGTTAAACCGACATTATTGCGTACCGATTCTGATGAATTAAAAGAATTCATATCGAAACCATCATTAAAATATATTCTATATTTTCTAACTGGATTAGCAACCGAACATGAACCATCACAATTGGCAATTGGTAAAGATATAATACCAATTATACATCGTTTAGAGCAAGTTTCAAGTGATGAACATATTGGTAGTTTAGCTGAAAATTTATTGGAAGCACTTTGTACAGACGCTGTGACAGCGTTACGTGTTCAAGAGGTTCGCGATTTTACAAGGGCCGAAAAAAAACGATTGGCAATGGCAACAAGGGAAAAACAATTGGATGCGTTGGGAATGCGTACAAATGAAAAGGGGCAGGTGACCGCAAAGGGTTCAATATTACAAAAAATTGAAAAACTACGTGAAGAAACCGGTCTCACATGTTTTATATGTCGTGAAGGTTATGCATGTCAACCAGCTAAAGTGCTTGGCATTTATACATTTACAAAACGTATCAATATTGAAGAATACGAATTGAAACCAAGAAAAACGGTTGGCTACACAAGTGTAACACACTTTAATGTTGTTCACATTGATTGTCATATGTCGGCAATACGTTTGGCAAGAAGTCGCGATGAATGGGAAAGTGCAAGTTTACAAAATGCGAATACACGTTGTAATGGATTGTTACCATTATTTGGACCAGATGTACCTGAATCGGCATTTTCATCATGTATGACTCGACATAATGCTTATATGCAAGAATGTACACAACGTTGTGAAATAACATTTAGTAGTGCTGTACATGATTTAAAATTATTAATTTTACGATTTGCACAAGAGAAAAGTTTCCATGATGATGCTGGTGGTGGTGGTCCACAATCAAATATGCATTTGATACCATATTTATTATTTTATTCATTGTATATTTTGATGTCGTCAAGATCATTTTCGCGTGAAGAACGTACCCTATCCACATTTATTAAACAAATGTCAAAAGATCGTTGGCTTGAATGTGCCCACGATGTTGAGGGACCACTTTATCAAATTGTATTATCGCTTGCATTGCACACCACCAATATTTGGAAAGAAAATCAAATACAACATTTAAAACGATTAATAACAATTGGACATGCACGTCACTGTAGTCCGGCAACATTATGTAAATCATTGATGCCACAAGATAAAGTCATTAAAGATTATACGATTTATAAACCGTATTTAATGTTTTGGGCAATCATTGATTTATTGTATAGTAAAGTTTTTAAAACTGTTACAACACCAAAGGAAGAAGATTGGCCCATATCATTATTTGATTATATACGACGAAATGATGAAGCAATACTGAAAGCAAGTGATTTAGTCTTAGCAACATTTACAGATGAGTATCTGCAATGTACATCATTTGCTGAATTTTGTGATGTAGCTGGTATGTTTTTTTTTTTTTTTTTGTTTTTTTCTTTGTTTACAGTAGTAGTAATATCAATTTACTTTGCAGGTATTTTAGCAGAAGTAGGAGATCCTGATGAATTTATTAATAATCTTATACAGTCACTGCCATCATTGACTGCATAATAGTTATGCAGTGACTGTAGAATAAATATCTAATTTATATTTAATATTATTACTAATTGTATTTTGAAATTATTATGTATACATAAATATTGATGGCTTAATAATGAATAGTTTACACTTTTTTTGAACTGCAAATCATCATGTCTAGTGTATTTTCTTAGTGACTGGTTGAGTCTACAAGGGTTGAGGTAAAATTAACAGTTTCTCAATAGTACAAATAGGCACACATATACAGAGGTCGGACACATTTCTCATTGTATTTCACGGCATACCATCAAAATGTAAACGTAACACTTTCTAATCAACATTTAAACCACATTCTAATTGTCATGTATACAATTTTTTTAATTATTAAGTTTTTAGCATTGTATACATCAACACATAATCAATTAACGAGCTGCTACATAGATCTGTGGTTCAGGTTGCTCTAAATTTAATCAAGAGAATGTCCACTAGTCTGACATTTTTAAGATTATGCTACAACATCGGCCATCGGGGCGCTTATGTAATTGTAAAGCAAAAAGTGGAATTGGACAACAAAAAAAAAAGAAAACTTGAGTATTTGTCAGAACTGACGTGCCATCAACGTACTGAACACAATAAAAAAAAGTTGTGACAATAGTTTTTTAACACGTTAGAATCAATTCAAACAACATTAGTTGTGCTGTTCTCCAACTTAAAACAAACAGTCTATGCTATGATGTGGAAAATTCTTATATGGAAAATGCCTTTCAAACTGTTAAAAATATGAAATGTTTTTTTTATCGTGAATCACAGTGTATAGACTAATGCAACCGTAGAAGGCTTAGTGATGTATTTTATGTATATTCAGGTGTTTCACAGAGCGTTATAATTTGTCGCCACTTTTTGTACGTACTTATCTGACATTGAATTAATTGGACAACATAGCAAATGGTATGAGACGACGGGGAGAGGTCTAGCCAATTGACTTGAAGATCTTGACGTTCGTTTTATGGATATGTTGTGTATTTTTTAGGATATGATAAAATATAATATCTTAAATTGAGTTACATTGTAATAATAAACAATAGGTTTTTTGTTATTTTTATTATTACTATTTTATTTCACAATTTTGTAGAAATAAAATATTTTACTAAATTTTAAAATTTTATATTAAGCACCTAAATCTGACGGTTTAACATCATCAATTGTTGATGATGCTGGTACAAGTTTTGCAGCTATTTCAGCATATTTTTCTTTTCTATATGCTTTTCTAGCTTCATCCAATAGAACATTGTGTAACAAATTTCTATTGCGCGTATAATCTGCTACCAATACAGGATATACATTACCTCTTAATTCTACAATAGCTCTACTATTTGATGATGTTGGATAGTCTCTGGGTGCCTTATACATACGTGTATATGATACTTTACAATTTTCAAAACGTGGTGCAAGTACTTTAAACAATTTATGTACTAATGATTTTTCCAATATCCAATAATCAGCCATTTCCATTGTAGTTTTATGACAATCACCATGTCTGATGGCATCCGAAATTAACTATTAAGTTTTTTTTTTAAAAAAAATATATATATATATATAATGCACCAAACATGTACACAATTTTTAAATTATAGATATAATGGGAAAAATTGAAATTACTCTTTCAACGTATGGTCGTGCTTCATCTGCACTATTATAATTTAATTCTATTCGTTCGTGTTTTATAAGTGCGGTAACAATTTTACGTAATTTCAATAGTCTTCCTTCAGGACCATTTATATTTCTTAGTCTTCTGTGTGTGGGACCGATTGCAATTCTTAATTGTGATACTAATTTTGTAACTTCGGCCTGATTCATGTTTAATTTATGTGAACAGAAAATTAAAAAAAAAAAAAACAATTTATTAAATACAAATTTTGTTAAATAAAAACCAATTTAGGTTAGGTATTAAATTTGACAACATATAATGTTTATTTATATATAGAAATTGCAATGAACGTACTCAATTCAACGAATTGAATTTTATAAATGATTTAATTGATAAATTAAAAAATAATATAAATTAAATTATTTAATTTCAATTAATTTAAAAAATACTTAAATTCGATTATTTTCATAAAATACAAATTATTTTGTATATATTTTTTTTTTATTTATCATGGTATCAATACTTTAATCCATTGAAGTATTTATTTCCATTTATCTGTTGTCGATTATGCAGTTTATAAAATTTTCCATTGTCTTTTTGATTTTTCTTTACAGCTTGTGACAGCTATTTTATACATATTTTTTGACTTCAGTTTCATACTGCATTTTTATTGGGTTGGTTGATTTTGTTTTGATTAATATTTGATAATTTTTCCTCTTAATTTATTTTCTCGTTATTACTGAAAAGTTTTCAACCATAAATAAATAGAAAATAATAAACAAATTTATGTACAAAAGTTTAATTATATATTTCGTATGTGATATATACGCGATTGATTAAAAAAAAATAAGTGAATAATATAAAGAAAGTGGTAAAAAAAAAAAATATCTCATAATTAGGTTTTCTTTTTGTGAATAAAAATAAAAACTACGTTGTTGAGGAAATCAAATCTTGGATTAGTGAAATTTATTGATTTTTTAGACAACAACGACACAAATTTGTACGTTAATTATATTTTTTTTTTTTTATTGATTTTCAATATTTAGAAAATTATACCAAAACTTACAATTTTTTTATTATATATTTATAATTTGTATAAAAACAAAAAACAAAATAAAGTCACGGCTGCAATAAAATAAAAAAAATGGCTTTTATGATGCCAGTTGTAAAAAATGAATTTGATATTTATAAAACGGGTCGTTCAAGAAGACCATCAGAATGTTCTTCGAATACAAATGCATGTCGATCACGTAAATTATCCGAATGTAGATCGGAATGTCCAAGTTATTCAACATCACCGGGTGGTACGGGTCAAGAATATATGACCGCATCACCATCTCATCGTAGCCAACCTGTACAAATAAATCGCACTTACTCGTCACGTCCATTTTCCCGATCATCGTCAAGGAATTCACAAAGTTCATTGATAACAAGTCCAACGAAAAGTGTGAGCCCACCAAAACCGACTGGTGTAAGTCAAAGCAGTTTAAATAAATTCCATTCAAGATTAGTTGATAAATTACGTAAAACATTGGGTAAAGGTAGATCAACTGATGATCAATCGTCATGAGGCGATGATAATTCACCTGTAACAACATCACCACCACCAACACAATTAATAGATGACAGAACCGAATTTGGATTTTCCGATAGTGTTTTACATTTAATATCTAAACCACCATTGCCACGGGGTTCAACACCCACAAATACACCAAAAAAGAAAAAATCAACGAAACATAGACGCGGTACATCTAGTGCACCCAGGTAGAAATTACACATAATTCTGTTTCTTATAATTGATGTGTTGTTTTTGATATTTTTTTTTATTATTATAATTATAATTTATATTTAATTGACATTAATCGAAATACTTCGAAATATATCTTTTAATTATTATTAAGTACATAAAAAAATAGAATTTGAATTAGCATACACGGCCACAACTAATATTAATATAAATTTATTTTATAAAAAAAAATTTATAATAATAATAATTCAGCTTATTATAAATTTATATTTTTTATACTTAAATAGCTAATATTTTAAATAAATAAATATTATAAAATAATGTAATTAACAGAAAATATTGAATTAAAAACTATATATATGT
>JANSTX010006669.1:41906-59172 GCA_027564355.1 Penthetria funebris | reverse complement strand
GGAACATATTGACGATGAGTAACGAATTTAGTTTTTTTTAGATAACTTTTTTATTGACCTTTTATTTTTAATTTAAAAAAAATTACTTATATACTTGTACTTTATATATTAATATTATAAGAAATGTTCACAACAAGCTCTATGTGTAGTTTGTGATCATTTCATAGAAGTATAAAATAAATGAAAATTATTAATAAATATTGTATTGAAATTACATTCATGGACACATACTGACAACAGAATATTATTGGAACAGCACGAATTACGCTCTTCCATATCATCATATTCATAGTATTCATTCTAACTTCTATTTTATTGTCGCCGCTATGTCATCTAATTTGATTTCAATTACAATAATTTGTGTTATTTGTATTTATGATTTAACAAATAAGAAAGTAGAGGTTTGTGAAAACGGTTGATATGTTATTAATCTCACAGCTTCATAATTATAAATTCTATCTCATACCATAGGGCTCGTTATTCATTTTTGTTTGTAGTAATCCAATTCGTGATGAGTGGAAACGACGACAAGTGGCAACAAAAGACAACCAAGCTTAACATCGAAATTTACATCAACAAGCTGTTCACGGTCAATTTGGACGGTATTTCATAGTTTTTAAGAATTGTCTGTCCGCACATTTAAAGCTACGTGTATAATAGAAATCTGCCCAATAATTAAATAGTGAGTACTGTAAACATTCGCAGCTCTAAAGTTACGTATATCGTATAGTAATTTTCTCTATAGTTTCCCAAATAATATTGCCCAAGTCAAACTTTGCATTAGCGATACAATTAAACAGTATTTATTTATTTTTATTTCTATCAAGCAATCGTAATAATCTACAACAAAAAGGCAAGATGCCTTTTTGTTGTCATAAATTCTTGCTTCGTGTTGCATACATTTGAACATTTGTTACATATTTTACACTACTATTCAGTCCTAATCGTATACCAGTTCAATCAAAGGCCATTTGTTGACATTTTACGTGTAATGGAATGTTACGACAGTGCAAGAAAAATACCTACATCTACCTAGATTTATTGAATTGATGTTAGTTGCTAAAATAAGTTTCTAACCGTGTACAAGCACTTACTATTTTAGCTGAGATTACTGTCTTGAGGTACAGAACCGTCATGGAACTAAATACATACATACTCAAATATATATTACGTTTAGTGCTACTGCAGATAGGTGAAGTTTATTGATCTTCAATAGCTAATTTCACATGTTGAATTTGATTACAAATTTGGAACTTCCTTACTGTAAATGTGTGTCACTGGCAAATCAAACTTCATAGAAGATTATGTCACCTGTTGAGCAATTTAAATATGCTATATAATAACAGTGATGGATATTACACCATAATCAATTCTCTACTACAACCAGTGTTACATAGTTCAATTTAAATATTGTCCTTTTATTTTTCAAACCATTTATCATCATCATTTAATAACATATTTGTCATCGATATTCTAATTTAAGCTAACAAATTCAAATATCTCTTCGAAACCTTACAGATAATCAGTTGTATATACATATGAAAATATGTAGTAAAACATACGAATATACTGCTACGCGTATATTTACTAGTATATAATGGGTATGAGTTTTCTTCAAGTC
Organism: Penthetria funebris; assembly: GCA_027564355.1. Lineage (NCBI taxonomy): Eukaryota > Metazoa > Arthropoda > Insecta > Diptera > Pleciidae > Penthetria > Penthetria funebris. The sequence goes on along the minus strand of JANSTX010006669.1, from coordinate 57,551 downwards.
AATTCATTCATTAAATTCAGGCAAATAATTTTCATGGAAAAGTGGGGATCCTTTTTGCGTTCTTATTGCAAGTAAAATAAAACACTAAACAACAAATAATAGTTAGTCGAATACTAACTGTTAAAAAATTATGTTGTATTAAAAAAGAAAAATTTTTTGACTATAAACAAATTCTCCAATACTGAAAGAGGATAATAAAAAAAAGGAAATAAGTTCAAATTGTTCCATGTTACTCGTATTGAAAATATGTTAGCGAAATTAAATAAAATTAGAATATGTAAATATAATAAGAAAAAATATATAAAATATATAATTGTGAATTAATTTGAATTTTAAATGCGAATATACTCGGTAATTTTAAAATAAAATAAAATAAAAAATAATAAAAACGGAAAGAAAAATGTGTTTAACGACAATCCTGATAAAGATTTTAATTATACAAATTGTGCATGGTGCTCGTGAACCACCAACCGTAACAATTGAAAATCAGGGAACTCTAATGGGAATGTATATGACAATGTTTCGTACACAAAGAATTATTGCCTATTTAGGTATACCATATGCACATCCACCAATAAATGATAGAAGATTTTTACCACCAGTTGTGGATAATTTACCAAATTGGGATACTACACGGGATGCAACACAATTAATGTCTGATTGCTGGTCAGATACTAGAAAACCGGTAAAGAAACACGATGAAGCATTTATGAAATTAATTGGTGCAAAATTTAATACATCACAATTTAGTGAAGATTGTTTATATTTAAATATATACATTCCTGAAGGTAAGTGTTATATTATATATTATTTGATTGTAGAGTATATATAGTAGCAAAATGGATTACAATATTCATCATCCTCTATCTAACAATATTCAATTTATTCCGGCGCTGAATGTTGTTATTGCTACATAGAGCATTAAACATATCATAAACTAATAAATGAACCGGAGAATAATCTTTAATGAGCAAATGTTTCCTTTAGGAAGTATTATTATTAATTATCGACATTTATGTTACAGTTCAACGTTAGAAATATGAAATTTACATAGAAATCCATATAGTGTCACCATCATAATCAATAAAGTAACTAACAAATGATTAACTTGGTTTATAACTTAAGTAGTTTCATATACTCCACATTCAAATCTAGGTAACTACATGATACATACATTTATGTATTGAGTATCATATCATATTAGATGTCTTTGATCATTATAGTTTTAAATATTTGAAAAATACGACAGTGCAAGACTTCATCTTTCCCATATATATTTTTGTATTTGTTTCTTACGACATCCAAGTATGTAGAGTATTTTAGAGAGAATATCCGAATATTGGGCATAATACTTGTGAGTTCAGTAAAGCAATCTCTTTTGTTATATTTAGTAAAAAAGTCAAGTGCGGGAACACCGGCCCATATGTATGTAAATCGTATGCTTGATTAGAGGCGTTATTTTGAGAACTTAAATATTTCTTACAAACACGCAAAAACAAAGTAACATCATTTTTAGCCACGTTCAAAATGTGATCATTTAAATTCCGCTGACAATTGATGTGCACGCTCCCAATCAGAAGTAAACATTAAATCATTCAAACAAAATTGGACAGACTGAATAACATGCAAATAGTTTGCACAACCTCTATTTCAATCTCCTCACACCACTAGGAACTTGATCACAAACAATTATATGAATTATAACACCATTATATCGAATTATTTAAATGACCAAAGTGGTTTTTCGGTTAACATTTGATGTTTCTTATGATATAGAAATGGCAAATTAATATCGTAACAAGCCTTGTGATGTAAAAGTTAAGATGGCGAAGATTATAAATATTTTGATACTTTTGATATGCATGCATTATAGTGAACAACATACCGAATGGCTTATAACTCAATATTGGTTGATCATTGTTTTATACTTTATCCATAAATTAATATAAGTACACGATCAATTTATATAATTACACAATTAATTTTTATTTTAATATCCACTCAATTTATTCAAACACAAATCACAAACCAAACATATTTTAATTTGATAGTTGTCCGCCATTATTATATTTATAGATAAGTACTAGAATTAAAACGTAAATAGTATAATACCGAATACGCTATGGTAAAAAATTTAAATTAATCTTAACCTAAAAAAAATAAAATTTAATTTTCAATTAAAAATTATAAGAGCCACTAAATTATTGTTTATGACGAAACGGTACTTCATTCGCATTATAATAAATATCATCTATTAACAAAATTATATATTTAATGCTTTTAACTTGTGCGAAATTCAAACTATGAAACGACACTTTCGGTATATGAAAATGTTTGTTGGGAGCACTGGTGTATTAGTCAATGTACTAGAGACCTCTGATTTTGACAGCTTGAATTTTGACTAATGTGTTACTATTTTGTTAGAAGTTGTAACAATAAAAACAAATCTTGGTATAATGCCTTAAAATAATGTGTGCCATTTCAGTTTTACTGATTCGTGTGAATAACAATTTATCTATTATTATTTCGTTGATGAAAATTTATAGTTTGTGAACGTTTGTTGTAAGTTGTCTATAAGTTCCATTGAAATTTAAAGAAACCCATAAGAATTTGCTTCGCTACATAATAACCACCTAATCTCAAGAGTTTGGCACTATTATACGATTATTATATTGTGCAAAATTCTTGAGATTAAGAAGTTCTACATTTTTATATATCACACTGCTTTCATCGACTTCTGATGCAGATAATACAGTTATTGTATTATGTACAGTCCAAAACTAATTATAGAAAGATGGATTAAGCATATCTACTTTATGTTCTCTAATATGCATGATCTTGACTATTATTTCACGACAAAAATAGGACACGCGACAAATATCATTATCACGTGTTGGTGTCTTCAGTGATAAGAGTAAAACGATCATGAAATCTTCATCATTCATGCAACACTAAGAGACATTTCTTTTATTAACTGATTTAATGACATAATCATTATCTAGTGAGCCATGCATACGTTGACTAATATTTTTGGCGACTGAATCTTGTCGATGAATAATATCATGTACAGATAACACATTCAGTATAACTAGTTTTAAAAATGTCAGAAAGCATTGTTGTCAGCGGACCGGGTATTACTCATATACACAAAATTATTGATTATCTTTCAACAGATTTTTCGGCAAACAGACGACTTATTGCATGGAGTCCAGAAAATCCTAAGTAGTATATGTGTACTCGTATATACCAAATGTGCATTATTACTGAGCTATTGCGTTCTTTCTTATACGAGTTATTTATGTGTGTTCATCGATAACGGTTAATTTGTATTTACCGTAAATCCCATAGATTTCATTGTAACGATAATGGTTAATAATAATTTGACTGTAAACTTGGGTCATCATATGATGCAATTTCCTTCTAAGAATTTAAAATTTACCATACTTAAGGATCAAATACTATCCGGTATATTTTAAACTCAAGATCTCCCTTTAATTTGTATATAATATATCTTTCTGCTAATCAATATACCCATAGTTGCTTGTATATTAAATTCGAATATAATTCGGGATGTATTTATATACATTATTATCCTGAAAAATGGTTCATATTTGCATATTTTTCAATTCAAAATTAGAATACACAAAATATAATAACAAATATAAAATTTTGACATTGATGTTTTTCAAAAATTATATATAATAATAAAATCTATAGAAAAATATTATCAGTTTCTCATATTTGTGGGCTTGTCACGAAGGTTTGGATTTCAGATTATTCAACAAGCATTTCATTTAACTTTAAAGTATAATTCATATACTAATAATACACAAATAAAATGCATATTAAAGTTCTATAACCCTATAATGCTAGAAGGATTTGCAGGATTCTAACATATGACTTCATCGAGAAAATTCAAAACAAGTCATTTGGCTGATGGATTATGACCAATTCATCAATCACATTGATTCCCTTTAACATAGGCGAAATTTGGGTGCGCTTAATCGTTTCTGCAACTATAAATATGCTATTTGTTCACTTAGATTATATCCAATATATATTTGAATACTTCCTCTAAATATTCGTGTCCAATATTCGCTTGCATTATCCTACTCGCGATCTTTTCAATTTACATCGTCTGTTTTGAAGATGAGTTTTTCTGAACAAAATGACCTCCAATAATTCGAGACAAATTTTATCGCTCCCATCTTCCTCCTCTCTAGACCGTTTTGTTTTACAAACTATCTCTACAAATCATATGAGAGTAGAGGGGACAAATTTGGTATTATTTATTATCGTTAACTGTTAGAAGATGAGTATATATTAAATCATTCGAAAAATCTGCCTACAATGCGTAATTTGGAAATAAGGCGATATTGCTACTATGGTTCATGTAACTCACATCTAAAATTAGATGTTATAGAATTCCTCAATGTTACTGTTAGTTTACATTCCTTCAGTGCCCGCATGTCAATTGTAAACTAGGATACATAAAAATACCTATAATTTTTATTCCTTGTATTCAAGGCTGAGGAAAAGGTAAAAAGGAGTATGGGTATACTTAATTTATTTTCTTACTGGTTAATCCATTTATAATAACTATATATATATATATTTATTACATAATGATGAAGTATAAGCATAATTTATGAGCAATTGGTTGTATTATATGACATACTTCTTTCTAATCAACTAATATTTAAAATGCTTGCTTCTGAATTTCTTCTTGTGTTACTCACCACCATAATAAAAAAAAGTTTTCGGCGAGTAGTTTTAGCTTATTAAATAAAATAATCTGAAATATTTCATCTACTCGTATTATATATTACTATAATAGTATCAAGTAAAAAAATCTTTATAATTAAGGAAATTGTAGCAATTTTTTTAGTCAAACACCTTATCCTAATTGCATCAACCTAAATAATTATATATTTGTACAACTAAAAAGTAAAATAATAAAACTTTGAATTGTATACATAGTAGTAATGTAGTATGTAACATATTTTTAAGAACCAAAAAATTTTATGAATGATTATAATTAATTCACCGTTTTAAGTTTGAAATTTCGCATAAATTATGTTTTTACCATTTTATTTTTTATTCAATGGGGTTGAAACAGAAACAACTATTTTTGATTTATAAACAGTTATATTGTAAGGTGCTGCTACTACAATTGTAAGTTTCACAAGAAAAAGAAAAATCGAAGATCTGAGAATAGGATTGAATTCTACACTCAACCAGTATGTTAATATTCACGATATGTCATTAAAACGACTACTTGAGTCATATGAGCATCTACAGGTTTGTTGAGGAAACATATGGGGTCTAAACCTCATGATGAAAATGATGTACGAAATGGTGATTAGGTGGTAAATATTGGGTTAGCAGCAGTCAAATTGTCATGATGAATGGTCCATTATTTAAAAAGGCTAGATAACTACTTAACCTTACTGGTCATTAGATAACAAATACAAAAAAAAACATGTATAGATCCAACATGCAGGAAATGTGAAGAAAATAAAAAACCGCAGTGGCAAATTAATATAGATAGTGAATAGTACAATAGATCCAAGGATCAGAGTACTAGGATTACTATATGGTTCCACTCAAACCAATACAAAAGCTGATTTTTCTTTTGCATTGAGATTGAAACATTTTAGTGATTTTATTCGAATAATACAACAAAATCGTATTTCTCATCGTTTATTTTCAATTTTCATAACTGAGGCTAGGAAAGTTGAATATATGATCTAACGAAAGAAGAAAAAAAAGCAGAAGTGAAGACGAACCGTCCGTTAAAAATAATATTCGCAACGAAATCGAGGTCATAACATCGGAAATGTTTGGCCAAATTAAACAAAAAATCTATTTCCCATTAATATGCAATATTTAAAGAACACCATATCCAGTATATACCGTAGGCATACATTCTATAAACATATGGTGATTCCTACGTTTAAATATGACATTATTATCATCCTGACAACCATAATCATAGAACACTGTGGAATTTAGCATATGTACCTATATTGTGGATTCCAATGAATCTATTTTAATCGAAAAATGTGTTGACTTACTGGCGATTGATATAGTAACTTTAACATTAAGAACAATCACAAGATTATAAGATTCATACGATGCTTTGAAGAGGCATTGAGGTCGAGAATATGTACATAGGTATACATTAAATTCTAATAATATATAAAAAGGATCCTATTAAATTTTCTATTAAATATCTTTTATGTATATATGTAAAAAATAAACAACAAATACAACCGAAAATTTGAAAATCAATACTGTTTTATACACGCGAACTGAATTTTCGGTGAATAAAATATATGTAATTTTACTGCAGATTCAGGATTTTATATAATATAATAAAAAAATATATAATTTCTCCTATGTTCTTATCATCAAATATTTTTATAAGTCGCTGAATTTTGCTTTGGAAAACAAAAAAAAAAAAAACTTCTAGAAAATAAACCAAAGTAAGAATAATTGTTGCGTGTCACGCGATTACACATTCACAATTTCTATATACCACATACACAAATTGCATCTTACAATTTTATAAAACTTTAAGTCGTGATATATGTAAAATTTACGCAGATTTTATAAATTTAATAACCGTAAGTAACAGGATAATAAATATAATATCTTTTAGTTCCAACCAATTGGGTACCAATATCAATAATTCGACATGAGATGATTTGTAATTTTTACTTCTTAGGGGGCTGGTAGCTGAAAACTTATAATAGTTGAAAACCTGTCTATGTGATTTTTGCGGAAACACACCTGTCAATATGGGGAACCGATACTATTCAGAATATATATCACCGTAGCTCGTCACATCAACTACGACATATAGCGTTCTCGATGTGGTGCGCGTAAACTTGCAACTGAAAACCTGAGTAATGTGGTGTTAATATTGTGTATGTTAACTGGAGATGAGACCACTATAATGAAATATTCAAATGCATAATTGATTCTATATTTCAATACATATATTACATACATTTTTGAAACGGCAAAGTAATATCAAATTGCCGTCATTTGCAACCAAGTAAAAATAAGGTTTTTACTATTAAAAGCAAAGAATATAAATATCTCGATCGATCGACTAAAGCCGGCATTCAACGAATGAAATGCCAAACAGCAATACGAACACGTCAGTTTCAGCAGAACCATCAGCATCACACGACGACGTTACATCGGACCAATATAAAACACAAAGTGGCCGTCGAACAATGAAAATCGTCCGCTTCGACAATTTCACGTAACGTCAACGAATTACAACTTTTTATTAACACTGGCGGGGGAGTATGTTGCAGCCACTCCGACCCTGATACGTTGTCTGCTACAGGTTAAGTTAAAATTGTGATTAAGTATGTATTGTGACACAGCGTGGAGCTAAAGATGGGCGGCATAAACTAAAGCTGTTTGTTAGTTGGCAAATCACTCCCTTCGACTACAAACATATATTCTTCGTTAAAATATAGACGTGAAATAAATTTCTTAGTTTTAACGATATAAATGTAATGGATTTCATTCCAAAGAAAATACACAATTGATCCTTTATAAATATGTAGAATAGATGGCTCCTCTACTATCGAATTTTAATAACAAAAAACACACACACAAAATTTACTTAAATCTCTTTTCTTTTCCATTTTGTATTATAGATCCACCGCCAAAAGACGGTTATGCTGTTATTGTTTGGTTACATTCCGGTGATTTTGCCAGTGGTAATGCATCCGAATTAAATCCATTTCAATTAGTGTTTAAACAAAAGGTTATCGTCATTACCGTTTCATTTCGTCTGGGAATTTTCGGCTTTTTCACCACCATGGACGGTGAAGCACCTGGTAATTTTGGACTAATGGATCAATCGGCTGCATTATATTGGATTAATCAAAATATTAATAAATTCGGTGGTAATGAAAAATCTATAACATTAATGGGACATGGTTCGGGTGCAATAAGTTGTACATTACATTTAACATCTGGTGAATGGTCAGAAGAATTATTTGATAAAATGATAATAATGTCGGGTACATCAATTATGCCGAATATTGTACGTGAACCGGCAACGTATGCGGGTGCATTAGATCGTGTTGCAGATATATTTGCATGTTATAGACGTCCTACAGCTGACCTAATTAGTTGTTTACGACGTGTTGATGCGGCCATATTAATGGATGGTAGTCCAGTATTAGATTGGGGTCCCGTTATCGATGAGGGTCTCAGTAATTCAACAATACCATTTATACCGAATGAACCACGAATATTAATTGAACGTAATGGATTACGTAAAATACCGATTTTAATTGGATTTACCGATATGGAGGATACATTAGATATAACAACTGGTGAAATAATAAATGATGGTATAACAAATGAAATGTATGATACATTAGTAAGTGATATAATTTTAAATGAATTATCACAATTGGATTCAAATAATGAGACATCATCATGTGGCATTGGTGGTGTTGTTAATAGTCAAATAGTTTTGGAATCATTAAATTTTGTGTACAAACCGTATCCACCGACCGAAGATTCAATAATATTACGTAAAAAATTTATTGAATTTACAACATATAGAAATTTTATTGCACCAGCTATTTTATTGGCAGTACAAGCTAGTAAATTATCATCAGATATTTATGTTTATAGATTTGATATAAAATCAAAAACGGATATTGTTCTGCAGGATATACCTGTTTGGAGTGGTGTACCACATCGTTTTGAATTAATTTTTGTTTGGGGTCTACCATATTGGTTAACACTTGAAAATCAAACACAATGGAATAGTATTGATAAAAGACTGTCCGATATTACTATGACATTATGGGCAAATTTTGCAAAATATTCAAATCCAACAAATACGGGTGTTTATATAAAATGGGATCAATTTACAGTACAGAATCAAGGTATTTTAATCATTGATCGTGCATTTAATATGAGTGATTCGAAATCATTAAATTATCAGGCAATACAATTTTGGAATGATTATTATCCAAAAGTGATAACATTTGCGGCCGAATGCTGTAATTCAACAAATAGGGGTAGCTCGTCAACATTACTAAATGCATATTTTATGTGTAAAATTAAAATAATTTTATTTTTTATTGTTTTATGTTGGCCATACAATTTGTGGACATAAGAAAATCTGTAAAATCTAAAAATGTATATATATCAATATGTATATAATATGTAGAAAATTTAAACTATTTGATATATATCCTCATCCTGTATAGTCTGTGTATATAATTCCAATATATTAATAGCACACGCGATTAAGTAAATCAAGATAATAATTATAAGGATATATTTAACTATAAATATAAGAGATATATACATATAACACCTTTAGTTAAGTTGTTTGAAAAATACAACAATCAAAAAATTTAATTGTATTCATTAGGAATTCCTTTTTTTCTAATTCCTGAACAACGAAAAAAAAAAATTATTTAGAATTTATAGTAATACAAAATAAAAGTGTGACACAGACATTCTAATTTAAAAAGCTAAATAATTTATTAATAAAATGGAAATAAAAATAAAAATGAAAATGTCCTATGTAAGGACAACATACATTTATTTAGTTTCTTTCACTTTGTTGTATATTTTAAATTTATTTAAATTAATTCATAAAATATTAGATATAATTTGCATATATTTATTTGAATATTAAATATTTAAAAGGATTTCTCATTAAATGTAAGACAGATTATATACACACAGTTGTGTGTATAATAATATTTCGGCTAAATATTCTAGACTAGAAATATTAAGGATCTGCAAGATTCTTTAATAGGTAAATATGTTGCATGCAGATGAAATGTTGTAATAATACTTTTTTTTAAAAAAATAATATTTAACGTTATTTTATAATTTTATTATAATGATATTAATATGATGTAATTTATTTGAAAAATTTTATATTTTAATAAATGTATTTCTATAAATTATGTTTTGAAACAAAAAAAAAAATTACAAACCAAGTCAATTGTTTTTCTGTTCAATCAACCTCCAATTCGATGTTAATTTACTCGATGATAGTCGGCCACTTCATTCGTGGTTCTGTGTTTTTGTCCTAATAGATTACTCAAAGAAACTTCAATTTCACCGGCAACGGCTCTACCAGAAACCATCATCACATAACAGTTAGTAAAAGATAGAGAAATTATCTGTTAATTGTACGTACCTATAGATGATTGGTAAAATTTCTTAGTGATTGATTAGTAAAATTTCACATCGAGATAAACGCACATTTTTTAAAAACATTGCACAATACGTTATACATTCAAACTAAAACTTAAACAAACAAAGCGAACAGTGCATCAATATTAAATTCTATTTAGATACAATTTGTCGAGTCTCAAATGATGTTTAACAAATAGAAAGATGAGCTGAGTACGTATACGAGGTCGTGAAAAAGTCCGAAATTTAAACCACTCAGCGTTTGGTTGACCGATGACGGGCCACAAAACGAATTCAGAATTGGTATCACAGTAAATACAGTAAAATCCATAGGTCGGTGGTTCAAACCCGGTTCGAAAAACCAATGTTGATGTTCATCCGTCTCGAAGGACCAATGTTGGTGTTGATTCAGCAATGTTGGTGTACTAACCTGTCGTCAATATGCGTAAGTAATTGGAAAGTAATAAATAAAATTAAGAAAATACTAATTCAAAATTAATTTATAACGCAATATTGTGTTATTTTAACTCAATTTTATGACGATATTAAATTCTGAGCAAGTATGCAATGGCGGTAAGTTAAAGTAGTGACTATTAAGTATTATTATTGCATAATTAGCAGTTAATTAATATTGTATATTTAAATATTTTACCCTATTCCTGGAATCTTGCTGTGATTATACGATCACATATTTCATTTCCACTTATCAAGACTATGTTTCTTAGCAATTAATGTACTACGTTACAATGAACTTAGCTTTTCTCTCTGAATAGTACTATCTGTGCTGGTACAATTTCACCCTATGATGAAGTCTTTATTTCCACCGAATCTCGCTTAACTCATGAATTTACTTACCACCTCCATTAAATTCATTACTTCAAGCACGTGGTATTTAAACATCCTGAACAAATTGGTGCTGTCAAATAATATTTAGACTGCCTAACAAATTCTCATCTGGACGGAGTGCAACCGAAAACACGATCACAATAATTTGATGGCTTTCAATCGCTGTGTCTATCGACTGGATGAAGAAAATATTTTACCTAGAGAAAGGTAAGATTTTTGCCCGACTCAACTAAATTATTCAAATGCATTGCATCGGGCAACTATAATTTATTCTAAATTTTTTCAGATGAAAAATCTCAATTATTGCATTTAATATTACATGATGTATACTATAAGTGACCAATTAATATTGTGGTGCCACCATATTAACAAATGTCGTATAAAAGTCAGGATGATATTGATGGTGGACCTAGAAATTTTGAAAGTATAGTATTTTTAGAAGCATTAATCCTGTGTAATGACACAAAGAGAACGGGTGCAAAAGGTACAAAAGTTCAATGGAATCGTGAATTTAATTTCTAGCAATAATACTGTGATAAATAAGATCACTATGATTATAAAACTTATTATATACAGTTGATAGATGCAAATTACTATATTCAGTAAAAGTTTTAAAGATATGTACTTATTTTGCATATTCACTAGTAGTATATACAATACATTTTATTTATGATTAACGGTAAGATATAGTTGTGTCGTGATTTCAATCTATTAACCCGTTAAATTTATATAGTAATATATTCTGAAGGTATTCAAATCTACCCTTTAAAATATAATTTTTGTATAAATTATAATAAATTTTATAGTCGTACGCTCAAATTAGACTGCAGACCCCATTGTATACATTTATTTACACACATTCGAATTTCATTAATTTAAAATGCAATTTGTAATGCAGGTAAGTGCAATTTGTGCGTGATTTTCATAGGTGTATAAACAATTTAGATATTTAATTAATCACGATGCAATAATTTAGATGCAATTTAACAGACATATATACACTCGTAAGTAAAGTATTTATGCAGATTGGTATTTTAACAAATTATTAAAAATATTGTAATTGTTAATAAAAATGTTGATCATAATTAATGTGTTCTTTAGACTCATTAATATACTATAGTAACGATATGTAGTCACCATGCAATTCACAATTTCCTTTTTTTTATGCTACTAAACTAAAAATTGTGGGGCAAATAAGATTTGAAATGTATAAAATTTCCATATGAGTATTTTCTTGAAATAAAATAAAAATTAATTAATTTTTATGATGGAAATATATGCATAAATATAAGAAAATGTTGAATAATTCATTAAGGGCAAAATAAAATAAAAAGAAAATACCAAAACAAATTACTAACTGACCGACTAAATTAGTTTTATTTCGGTTAGATTGTAGAAGTTCATTTTAACATTTGGAGCTTATACAAGGTAATAAAATATCAATGTCAGGAAAATTTTTGTATAATACCTACAATAAAAGTTATTTATTTGCGTGATTTAAGAAATTTTCATGTAAAATGTATACGTTAATTATTATTTTTCATGTTATTTTTATAAATGGTGATGGATGTTCCCGTAAGTTTAATATATATGTTAAACAGAATTATGACCGTCTGGATTTTTAACAACTATTCCTATGAATTGAATTTGTAATAAAAAATGCACGGATTGCCACCATCAAATTAAACAGAGGTGAAAAAGCCAAGCGCGCTTAGGTATCTAATTGGGAACAAACATTAATTCCATCAACTTAGGTTACGTTGTACCACGAATTTGGAGCAGATCAAACATGAATAGCAAAACTCGACGTTGTTAGGTTGGGCGAGATTTGGGAAAAGAAAATCGATAAAGGGACAATATCTACGGTGATACTATATCAAAGCACACAATAATCGACAATTTGACTAACCACAGACTTCGACGGTTGTGTTTAGTATGTAGGTTAAATTTTCATGCAACAGCTCATATGTGGTCATTGTAATATTTGTTTATATGTTGTTAATTGTTATCACAATGACTTCGCTTAACTACAATTTCAAACACAATTACAAAACAATATAAATTAATTGTGTATTAATTGGTGTGAGGCAAACCTTTCAAATAAGGCATACCAGGTTGAAACACATCAATTGTGCTTACAAGTCTAGAACTTCAAAACTATTTTCAATTAAACTTAGATCATTTGTGTGGCATTTGAATCTGTATAAATATAATAGAAAATAATATAAAAAATAAGAATAAATACATTATTTTACAATTAGTTAGTTGTGTCTGTTATTTATTTATAACACTAATTTATATATTCGCATATTTTACAGTTATTAAATATCAATTTATCATCAATCACCTATTGGATATATCAATTATTATAATATCATTAATTAATTTTGAATATGTAATTAAATTATTAAAATCAAAATTTTAAAATTCTACAAGCACACGCACACACCACAATAATAAATGGACGGAATTTTAGACTGTTATGTTCATTTTACATAAATTGTCATTAATTTTATGAAAAAAAAAAATATATAATAATAAAACTATAAATACAACAAATTAAAAACACAGAAAGTTACTCTGAAAAATGATTAATACAATAATTTTCGAAGTTGATATGAACGTTTTAGTTAGAAAATATATTTTAGAAATTACTAATAAAATTATTTACATACGAGTATATTATCAAGATATGAGCTAAAAATTGCTTAAAAAAATTTAAGTACACTTACTGCTAGTAATTTAAGACTGACTGACTTTATATTAATTATTATGTAGTTGCAACCAATGCTGATAGACTCTAACATTATAAAATATTTTACAATACTTTACGCTTCCAAGATCTCAATAAATGGAATATTATAGTTCTCGTAAAGGAAATATTAGTTTTAATAATTCATAAAACTAGAGTTAAATTTTCTACTAAATAAATTTAACATATAAAACAATTATATAACATAATTAATGGGCATACATGCAACAATACATTATGAACTCTTACCACAATTTATATTCATTTGTTTTTCTCCGAATTAAGCGAATAGCAAGAAAGAGTTTCATTACATGGATACACGATTACACGTACACAATGGTTTATTCGACATTTTAAAATTTATTAGTTTAATCCAAATATTCTTCATTCAGTAATTCAAAATCTATACGAATTTATTACTACTATTGATGTCTTGATTAATTTTGAAAATAATTTTTGTAATTTGTATGTCACTGTTTTGTTTTAATTGTATGTTATTGTTTTGTTTTAATTTTTGTCGATTTAAACTTAAGTGATAAATCAAAAAAATAACTAATAAAAACTTATATAAAATAAAATAATTATTTAGAAAAGTATAAACGAACTTATATAATATTTTGTGTGCAATCAAATTTAATAATTACTTTACCAATGTTTTTTTTTGTGTTTTGTTTATTTATTTATTTACAACAGTGGTTTAGATTATCTTTTAAAAAAAATAACAAATAAAAAATTACACATACCGTAACGATTAATAAATAAAAATATATCTATTAAGATATTTGAACTTCAAGTAATGGTAAATAATATGGTAAAATAATACCATCACGTCTTTCAAATGAGAGTACATAGTTTGGTGAAGTTAACAATTGTTTTAATGTATTACTAATATCTGAAAATGTTGGTCGCTCATTTTGATCTAATGCCCAACAATTTAAAAATAATTGATAAATATCATCATAGATAAATGATGGTTGCTCTGGACGACTACCATTTTTTATACGTGCTAATAAATCACCTGAACTTATATTAGCATACAAAGTTCCACCTATAAACAGAGGGAAAATAAACGTTTTTTTTTTTTCTAAACAAAATAAAATAATTAAACAACTAGTTCAAAATTTACCTAAACAACAACATTCCCACATAAGGCAAGCAAATGACCATACATCACTTCTATTTGAATGGTATTGAAATTTTAAAACTTCTGGAGCACACCATCGTGTCAAATCTATTGTTTTACCATAATCATCGAATGGTGTTGCACCAAATCCTGATATTTTTATTTGATTTTGTTGTGTTAATCGAACATTATAGGAACAAAGTCTCTTATGTATAAACTAAGAAGATGAACAAAATGCATAGATTTAAATTTAAATTAAAAATTTTTTATAAATTTATATTATTAATTGTTTTTTTTAATTTACTTTTTGTATAGCTAAATAATTTAATGCATTGCAGACTTCACATAAAATTTTTAAAATTGTTTCTTCAGATAAAGATGAAAATCGTTGACTATCAATATTTGGCGGTATTCGAGCTTCAATTAATTTTTTCTTTAACGTATATGGTGTGTCTTCAAATATTAAAAATAACCAATCTGGTGTTTGAGATATCCCAATAAAATTTAATAAATTTTCATGTGGTGTAACTGTGATTATTTGATCAAATTCTTTTAGAAATTGCGTTTGTGTTAATGCTTCCATATCATCTAAGAGAGAAATAAAACAAAAAACACCGAAAGTTATATTATAAGTTTTCAACAATTGAAAAAACGTGTTCATTTCATGCTTGCATAGGTGCAAAATCCTTAAAAAAATAATAAACTTTAAAATTGAAAA
>JANSTX010006669.1:0-41806 GCA_027564355.1 Penthetria funebris | reverse complement strand
AATTGAAAAAACGTGTTCATTTCATGCTTGCATAGGTGCAAAATCCTTAAAAAAATAATAAACTTTAAAATTGAAAAATTAAAATTGAAAACTTAAAATTGAAAAAAATTGTGAAATTATTGAAGGAAAATATGGTGCGGCGTTGTAAATAGTGAAACGACACCGTTTCTCCAGCTGCTATTCGTCAACCAAATCCGAATGATACGGTCTCCATCACAAACAAATAACTATAATTAAAATTTATCAACGAGAAAGTATAGGATTAATCATAATTATTCAGTTATACATTTGAATATTTTAGCAGAATGATGCATAAATCCCCATCTAC
The DNA here is from genome assembly GCA_027564355.1 of Penthetria funebris. Lineage (NCBI taxonomy): Eukaryota > Metazoa > Arthropoda > Insecta > Diptera > Pleciidae > Penthetria > Penthetria funebris. The sequence continues at coordinate 41,478 of JANSTX010006669.1, read as the reverse complement.
CTAATTTATTGTTGAACTGTTTTTTCAACCTGTCGACAGACATGACATTAGCAATAACTTTTTAGCCTCGATTACACGTCATTACTGACATATATCGTGACACCACATGGAGGTAATGATATGTGGAGTAACCTCGATGATAGTCGGTCAACTCTATTCGTCACCAAATATCACTTATATACTCATATATTCGCATATTCTATTGTTTTACTTGTTCAACATGAATACAGCCTTACGAGCCTTAGATCTACCAATAAGGAAGTGAACTTATTCAATATTAATCAATAGCCTGTTGTTCTTGTAATTTCAAAATTAGAGAATCGTCAACTTGTAACTCGAATACATGTGAGACAAACAATATATAATTTAAACGTAAAAATTTTCAAATTGATACTTTCATTACCTGAAATAACATGCACTTGACATTGCTGTGAATCAGAATTTTTATGTAAATTCCCTCTTATTAAATCACCAAAACTACCATTTCCAATAACATTGTCAACATCTAATGTTAAAGAATTTCTTGTATATTTCTGAGACGCATCTATACGATTTAATATTAATGCTAATTTCTCTTCAAAATTTGCTTTTGTATAACTATCTGGTATATATCCATTATTTTCCTACAATAATAAGTCTATACAATAGTTATTATTAATTATATAAAATTAAATCAAAAATACCACTTCAATAATTGGTCCTTGTAAAGATAATTCATGTTGATCGGACGGCAAACGATGTAATCTATTATCAGTTCTCATACGTAAATAAAAATATCCAACAACACTTAATATTAAAAGTAATCCAAATATTACACAAGCAACAATCAATAGAATTATTAATGAATTAATCTCAACCTTTTCTAAAATAAATGAAAAATAATTACATTACATTAATATTTTAATTGAATATTAACAGATAATTTTTATTTACCTTCAGTATATTGAACCACTTTGATGATATCTTGATTTTCAGTTATATATTCACTATATCGTATTAATGTTAATTGATTCATTGTACTAACAATACCAAGAAATATACGAATATTATTAATATTAAAATTTTTTGGTAAAGGAGCATTAAAATAATTTCTATAATATTTTCCATCGCCAACATCAAATAAACGAGTTCGATTCTAAGTTATAAAGAAACAAGAAATAAAAAATATACAATGAAAATAAAGAAATAATTCAACAAAACTAACTTGTAAATCTAATTCAGCTGCAATATAATAATTAGAACCATCATCTTGTGAACTTTTATAATCACCAATATTACGTTCGTCAAAATTTCTAAAAAAATCATTATCTATGAAGAAGACAATAATGCGACACCAAGTAACCGGACCATTATTATTAATTGGTGGTATTAATTTAATAGTTAACATTGTATCGGTATGATTTAATATTGTTGCTAATTCTGGTGCAGGATCGGGTTTACCAATTAATGTACTGCCTATAATTGAACCAATACCACCTATCTGTTTGCTATTCATATCACCATAATCTTTAAAATTTTCGGACATTATAGATATATTGTATGTTGTACCGGGATGAAGATTTACTAATTCAATTTTTCGTTCGCCTTTTTGTATTGTCCATTGTGGTGGTGTTGTTGAAATTATGTGCATTGCATATGTTTTTATAATTGTTGCTCGTATAACATATTGTGAAACAAATATTTCTAATTCTGGATGATCCCATTGAATTGTTATTGAATTTTCGGTAACTTCTTCAATATTAATATTATGTGGTGGTCCCGCAACTTGAATGTAAATAGAAAAGTTTATTAATATTGAGATACAATTTTATTTTTTTTTGGTTCTTTTAACTATAAAATACCTTTAATATTTGTTTCGTAATAACTTTCGGCATTTACTCCACCACAAAATTGTAATTCATTTTCATTACATTTAAATGAACAGTCTGTTGATGCTAGTGTTTTACTTGATATTTTATTTGCACAAGAACATTGATTATTCCATAATATTGAATATCTACATAATTTTTGAACAATTAAATAAAACATTATATAGTTTAATTATTAATATTAGGATGTGGACATGTTAATAGGCAACCAATATCTAAATTTGGGGTCACAAATCAGCTATATGAACATCTTCAGTTTGGCGATCATCAAAATAATAGATATAAAATTGATTCACAAAGAAATGCAACAGGTAAAGATATGCATGTTAATCTTTAAATATATATGAAAGTTGTATTGTATTGATTGCTGAAAGACAAGTAAATAATAGGTGAAACCAATACTTTACTCAGCTTCTAACCAGGCAGATTTGTTGAATCAAAACTTAGTTTTAGTCCAGTCAATCTAGTAACTCCATTGGAAGTCCACAAATGAAGTGAAAAAAATTAAGCGAAAAAAATATTGGATACAAACAGTTCGGAGTCGTCACAGGTAGATCAACAACAACTGATGCTATACAAACACCTCGTATATTGACGGAAAAAGTATACAGATAATATTTATTAAGCACTCAAAGTGTTCCTGAACGATACAACGCTGTTATCAAACTTATGTATATAAATGCTAGCACAAGCATTCGAAATAATTTTATAACATATCGCTGCATTAAGTCCAGTAATCTTCATCACTGTTATGCAAGGTAACGAATAGAGTGGCCGTCTATCATCGAGGTTACTTAATCAATCTTTACCAACACGCGGTGTCACCGGTAACTTGATGACGGTATATGTCAGTAATAGCGTAATGGTGTGATCGAGGTTAAAAAGATGGTGTTAATTTCGTGTTTGTTGACAGGTTGAAAAAGCAACACAACAACAAACTAGGTAGCTAGGGATTTATGCAACACTTTACTGAAATATTCAAATGTATAACTGACTGAATTTATTATGATTGATCCTATATTTTCCAGTTGGTAAATTTCAATTATAGTTATTTGAGTTTACATTTGATATTACATGTATATTTGAAACGGCATCGTAATGACGCCCTATGCACCCTCAATGTGTAAAGTTTCAGATGATGATGATGACTGTTATTCAAGATCTTTCTGGTACAATACAGGATCACCTTATTATCAATATTATCACTGAAAATTAATTGCACATAAAATTTGCTATAAATATTGGAAATGATACGAGGAAACGCTCAAAAGCTACTTGATTATTGGCTGTTCAAAATAATTTGAACATATTAAATGCAGGCAGTGATGATTTGTAAGGTAGAAAATAACAGAAATAAATTGAATAAAAAAGAAGAGTTTACATTTACATGTTAATTAAATTACCTATGATAGTAGTCTTCACATTTTTCAATACATTCATTAACATTTTTAACAATTGAATAAGTTAATGTATTAATTTTTTCTGGTTTCTGAAAGCAACCATAATAAGAACCTTTTTCGATGCCATCAGCCGCACCTGCAGCACCATTAATACAAATTAAAAATAAACACTGAACAATGAATATTATTACAGACATGATGATGATGATGATGATGATGTGTTCATTAATATAAAGAAATATATATTCTTTTTTTATCAATTACAATTTTATGCATATAATAGCATATATGAGGAATTCAATGAATAAAAAGGACTTTATTTGTTGCTGATGGAATTGGAAAAATAAATGTAAAAAAAAAAAAATTGTGGATGGATGGAATTGTTTGGGCGTTAACGAGCACGTAAATAAAACATTATTTAACTACACAACAATTAACTTGGCACATACAAAAAACAAATTGTAAAATAAAACAATGCTATTAAAATTTTTATGTTAAACACATTTGTACATTTAAAGGCACAATATTTTATAAAATTTTTATATTACAAATTATTAAAAGAAAATAAAATTATAAATCAAACCTATTATTTTTGTATATAAATTTATGTTCAATGGGTCCTAAATATGAATGATTGACACTTTGAAATATAATCTGAAAACGTTGAAAATTGTTTGAGTGTGTTCTGAATTTGACATTAATGAATTTTACAAACGGACGATGATGTTAAAAATAAAGAAATTAAATAAACAGAAATACTCATATTTTTTATTCATTATTACTTCCTATTAGCTCAATGAATTTTAATTATTTTATTACTAAATTCAATAAGTTTGCAAATAAATGTCCAAATAATAAAATACATAGAACCTAAGTGTTTTTTTTATAAAATTTTCTATAACGACGGCAACAGCCACATTTGACAATTAAGATAGAAAAAAATTTGTTTAATTTCGGTTTTTGTGATGAATGTGTACGGAAAATAATTTATGTTTTTTAAAATGCTTAAACTAACAATTTTATTCTTATTTTGTATTATTAAAGTTATACATAGTAATAATGAGTGTAAGTAATATATAATAATTAAATTATTTTGTTAAATTTCTATTCCATCATAACATTATTCGGTCAGTAAAAAAAAAATCGTATGATAAGAAAGAACAAAAGAAAGAAAAAAAAGATAACACAATTTGGAGTAGTACAGTCTCAATGGCGGGTGATATCTTAAAATTTGTCTAGGATTTTATATAAATAAATAATTAGGAATTTATTGTTTGTGTACCCGATTGATTTATTTCACATTTTCATATTCATTTGGAGTATTTTTTTTTTAATTATAATTCAAGTATATCCTTCTAATATACTGATTTTGACCATGTCATTGGCATTAAGATTCAATGTTCATGCAAATTTATATCTGATCTAATAATTGTTTTTTGCGATAATTGTAATACATTACATTCTATAATATATATGATGCACAATAACATAAACAGTTGAACGTATTGTGCAATAATGGTTCTTAAATTTATTGTTGTAAATGCATAGATTGGCAATTGAACGTAGAGGTTCATGAATTTGAAATTTGCTATTTCACAAGAGACGCGAGTTTTTGTTCATATTTTATACACTGAAATCTGTTGGGGGGTGTTTTTATGTTGTTACATATTTAATTGTTGATCATTTTTTTTTTTTGTTAATATGGTATGTGTATTATGTTTAAAATTAGATGTTATATATTAATCTTGTCTGAATAACATTAATTTTTCCATTGTCATGCATTGGATACATAATTCAGACAATGTTTAATAATATAAAATTAATAATAAACACTAGTTGTTTTAATCGATCTGCTGATTATCTTCTTAACCTGGGCAATATATGGGGGTGCATAAGGCGACAATACGATGTAACATAAAATGTAAAGACAAATACTTATTATTGAAATTTACCTACTACAAAATGTAATTAAAAATTTGATTATACATTTAAATATTTCAGTAGAGTGTGGTAATATATAAATCCTTGCAGTTAGCTAGTTTTTTTTTTTTGATGACATGTTTCTTTTGCAGTCAGTCAACAAATACGCGAAATTAACACCCATCATGTTATAGTCTCTCACACGCAATTACTGACATATTTTTGTGATTGAATTAACGGTGAATTATCGCGTTCAGGTAAAGATGGTTTGCGTAACATTGATGATATCAAATCGACCATTGTATTCATAACCTTTTTACTGTTTATGAGTGACAAATAAAAAGGCAATCACAATTCTTTCATTGAATAGTTTTTTTTTTTTGTATATTTTTTTTATATATTGAAATTAATTTATTATTTATTTCAATTTTATTTTCCATTACAGTAAGAAGTTGTAACATATCGGATTTAGAAAATAGTTGTCCAGAAAGTGCAAAATGTTCACAAATTGAATTGAAAAAAGATGATGGTATTTGTAAATGCATAAATGATGATTACGAATTTAATAAGAATTATAATAAGGACAATAATAATGAATATTGTACTTATGTTGATCGACCAAAGGAATCAATCAAGAATTTAACCAATAATAATAATAATAATAATACTAATAAAAAGAATGAGAATAATATTGAAAATGAAATAATTGAAGATGATAATTCATTGGTAGCATCACATTTACAACCAACAAACGTTGACCCCAATCATATACTTGGTGGTATATTAATACCCTTAACATTAATTGTATTAATAATTATAGTTATTTATACGCTGAAAAAAACCAATATTATTCAACGTATTCGTTTAATGCAAATGACTCGTAGAAATCAACCGTTTTATGAAGATGTAATGATGAATCCACCATTGGTTTAATAAATTGCAAATTGTTTTTTTTTTTGTGTAAAATAAAAATCAATTTATTTTATTTAAAATCACTTCCAAATATGTGGCCATACAAAAAATGTACAGTCGAAATTATTAGAATAATTTCTCAGTCATTTAAAAAAAAAGTTTAAAAAAATTAAAAATAAAATATAAGAATCTAGTACTAATTATAAATGGTGGAGTTTATAATTTAAGAAGCACAAAATCACGATATTTAAAGACTGTTTGTAACGCGTGATTTCACATATATTTATTAATCGATATACATAAAATAAATAATAATATTTTATATTATTATACAAACCCAAAGTATATTATCTTCGTACAGTGTTTATTTTGTTTATTTTTTTTAATTTTATTTATAATAATTTAATGAAAGAAATGATAATTTTTAATAATTTATATTAACATATAAATTTTATAATATTGAAAAAACCATGTGTTTTTTGGGTATAATATGAAAAGAAAATAATGTTTTCTTTGTCAAATTTCAGATAAAATGTCTGAATAGAAAAAGCAAATAAATTTTATTTCCAATTGTAAAAGTCTCTTTTGAAATTTGTAACAAAACTTATATTATTTATACATATGTTCTTTCTTAATAATAATAAGATTATCTATCGTAATGCACAAAGTTTTTTTTAAAATTTAAATTTGATCTATTTTTAATTTTATAAGTTGTATTTTCATTTATTCTTATTTTTTTCTCTCTAGCACCACAGCATGTTAGTTTAATGTTAATCGATGATAATGTTCTATAGTCTTTATCTATGTCTTGTATTTGTCGAACTTTACAAAAGAATATTTCTACTAAAAAAAACTGTAATGCAGGTTTTCACCCTTTTTTACTATGTCGATATATTTATATTTTTTTAACAAACAATTGTGTTTTATTTAAAACATTGTGATGAATCCAGCAACTATTAATAATCTTATGGCACTACAATGTTAGTAGAAGTTTTTTTTTTTAAAAAATCATTTGCTTTTCTATTTATTTTAATAAGAAAAAAATTATAATTCCATTAATTTGAAGAACACAACAACTCACTTAACGTGTAAAAATTTTTAAAATTTAATCTTATTTTTTTATACAATTTATTAACATTAAAGAATATAATATTCGGTAATTCTTTTTTTTTTAAATTAAATTTTTAATATGATACACAATTTTGATAAAAATAAATAATTAATTTTAAATTTATATACAGTCATAATTAATAAGTAGAACATAAATGTAATATACAAGATTTTCATTTTACTTTCTTTTTTGAAAAATATCAAAAAATCTAAAAATTAGAGTACAATTAATTTTACATATCTTCAGAGTGATAATTAAAATATAGTTTTTAAATATTCAATGTAATTTTCGATTGTATTATTATTATTATTACTTTAGAAAAAAAAATATTTAATATCAAAGAAACGACATTTGTCTGTCTTACCAACAATTTATTTAAAATATTAATTTTTGTGTATTTTGTTACCAAAGAATTACAGAAAATGCGTTATTATTAAGTACATGTTTTTACTATTTGTTAAATAAAACTAAGTAAATTATAAGTTATAAGTTTAGGAAACATATTAAGGTTTTTTTTTTTATATTAATTCCTAAATAAATATTTAGGGTATTTCATTTAAATTTAGTTTAAAATTTATTTTTATTTGACTGATTTAATAAATATATTCTGTGATAAGTAAATTATGTCTGATTTTATTTACATTCATTTATATATGACTATGCACATTGTTTGTGAAAAAGATTGGACCAAATCGGTAATTTTTTATCTGTGCTACACCTATAATCACTGCTGGTGTTGTAATATAGTATTTAGTCAGTGGCCGCAATACTGTGCATATTATACACCGTACACTTTCCATTTGCGACCGCATTACATAAATAATTTTAAATAACATACATCCTATCACAAAATTTGAGTATTCTGATGATACTATTTTATTTACATCACACTCTACTTTGTCATCTGCTTCCCTGAATTTACATTTGAATACCGACTGGATACAATTCTGGACAATAAAAATAAAACACTTCGAGTGTAAGACGGTATCGTGTTTCGAGAAACAGTATGGCTAATATTAATATATCAATAAATGGCAACAGAATAAAAAATAATGCAAATAAACTAATAAATATCTTTGTATAACATTTGCCAACACAATAAAATACAATCCACATTTCATTGATATCACATAAAGGACTTTCGGCTCATTATACTCCATATGATTTTAGTTCGAAAAAAATCAATCATCATCATCTCGACCTTTACTCCACGCGGAAGCATAGAACGTCATTGAACGATTCTGACCAGCAGATTCACTTCACTCCATCTTCTTTCACTGATACCAGCCGCCTTAATTACATCTGTTTCAACACCACCATCAATTGTCAAAAAAACTCAACGGTCTTCGGTCAACCACTCTGAGCAACCTGAACTGTCGGATCTAATAAATCATATATATTATCATCATGAACTAATGAAAAATTTCCAACGAATTTATTATTTTAAAAATCTTAATTTCCGTACCGAATAGCTACTGTATGTTAAATGACAATTTTAGCGACAACTCAGATGTTGAACAATACCCACAAATTTAGAAATAGTACGTTCAAACCTTTTAAAAAATTTTTGACAATAACAAAAATAATAATCATTTTGCTGAAAAATTATAAATAGTTAATTTATTATTTGAAATGTATTTAAATTGGATAAAAATAACTGAAAGGTAATATATTAGAATAGTATTGTTTAAAATAATTTTATTGACGTTTTCTTTTAATCTTTGTCTATCTAAATTTAAACGTTGATGTCCATACTCCATTGCATATGTTCATACTATTTAGTTTATAAATAGAGTCTTCCAAACGTAGATCAGATAAGACCAATAAGTATTCATAGTAATCTGTTTATATAGAAAATAATTTAGAATCATATTGATGAATTAATTAACAATTCCAGACAATCCCCTTCGTACCCTGAATACGTAAAATATATTATTACATTATGGTCTGTCTTTGGCATTTGATTAGAATTTGTTAATATACTAAACATCATCTAAAACCAGTAATAAATATAGACAAGACAAATAAATGCCTTTGGTTAGTATAGTTGCATCAAATTCGACTATCATTAGATGATAAATCAACCTGTAAATATTATTCACAGTAAAATTGCTTAGAATGGAATAGAATTATGATTCTCATTTATTATCATTTCGAGAATCTGGGTGGAGATGATAATTTAATAGTTGTAATAATTGAAAATATACTATTGATACCCTCTTTACGTATATAATATACATGTCGAATTCACTGACAAGTTGTAGCAAGTTTTCAAACAAAAGTGCAATATATAGTGAATTTATAACTATCTGCTACACCCGACAACAAAGATTAGATATATTTCCTATGAGTCGTTTATGGTATATAATTTAAATTATTGTCAAATTCAATGCTTCATCGTTAATTCATATAAAGAGTCAGTCAATCATTTATTTAATCGATGTTTATTAATTTTAAGGTGTATATCTAAATCATTATCATTATCACCATCATCTTAACCTTGACACATCAAGGACGCATTTATTTATATATCTTATTATTATTAAAATTATAGAGCTGCTGAAGGCATCAAAATCATCAATAAATTGGATAATGATGTATTTACAACAGTTATAAATTATGTTCATAAGAATATGTCTCCAGATATTATACACGATGATCAAAATGATGAACATGATGGTGGTCTTGAAGAATTGGAAAAATTAGTTAAAGTTGAACGACAAGATTTTCTATTATTAATAAAAACATTATCATATATTTTAAAACGAGCCTCAACATTCATTATGAAACCAACAAAATTACAATCGGAATTAAAACATAAATTGCATTTAGATGAAAATAAAATTGATGTCATTATGAAATTATGGATAAAAAATATGAAACCAATTTTAGATAATTTAGAAACCCAAACAAATAAATCAAATGAATTAGAGAATATAAATTGGAAATTAAAAGTACAATTATCATCGGAGGCACAACAAAAAGAGAAATTACCAATTGGACAGGTACAACTTTGTACAACCGAAGGTGAACCAATCAATTTGGAAATGAATCACAATGAAGTATTAAATTTATATAATCAATTGGAAGGTATCCAAAATGAGATCGATTCATTACGAAGTAATAAATAAATTAATTTCATACACTATTTTTTAGTTATAATAATACAATATTGTTTATATATAAATAAATATAGTTATTTAAGAATATTATTAAAAAACCAATCCAAGTAAAAATATCATAAAATAAGTAGTAAGAGCAAAAAAAAAAAAAAAAATGTTCGCACTGTAAATAAATATTCAATAGGATTTTTATAATTTTGTCTATTTATTAACAAAAGACAACAAGAAATATTTATCCAACAGTGTTGTTGTACCTTTCCATAAATGTGCTTTTAAATTTATATATAGTAGAAATATTGTCAGTAGATCATTGTGTAAATATATATAGTCACTAGATCACTGTGACTGTAATCCGACACTTATAGAAATAGTAGAAGATCATTTATAATTTTAATTCATGTTTATACTTTATATATTATTATGCACTTGTATAAGAATGCATAATAAATAACACAGGGAAGGTGTATGTATAATAATAAAAAAAAATATAACATAAAACTTTTGACCAACTTTTTATATCAATTTATTTTAAATCGCACAATCAATTACATACAAAATTCTATTTAACTAAAATAACATTATTCTCTTTAATAGCCGTATCCGATGGCTGCAATTGTGAATCAAAAATATCATAATCTTCTGAATGGTGTGATTCTGCAACACCAGCACCAACCAATAACATTTCGATGACACCTTGTAATTTCAAAAATTTCTGTGTCGTTTCCTCCTCTTTACGTAATATTCGTGATAAATTTAAAAATTGTTTACGAATTTCATCCGTAAATTTATCAAAATTATCCTCATAAACATCCAATAAAATATTGGTCACATCAATTAAAATTCTTGTAAATCGATAATCGGATAAATATCGAATTAAAAATCGTAAAATTATTGCAATTGATTTATGGGTACGACCAGCAAATGCCCGTTCCAAACCTTTACGTCTAATTAATTCATGTAATAATGAAACAGTTACGTGTGGATTTTTATTAACAACATATGGCAATAGCACTTCATCTAGTGCTCTAGAATATTCATATTTTCTTAACCATCTGTCATATTTTGCTTCTGTTGTTTTTTGATAGTCATCAATAATTTCATCAATAAATCTTATTAAATTTGTTGGTATAATTTTTTTTTCAATTTGTTGTAAATTAGCATCACCTTCCATACGTTGAATGGAAATGAGACCATCAACTAAACCGGCCACCAATGTTTGATCTTTTGGTGCAATACCCAAACTTAATACAGCATTTGAATAATCAAAATTATGTACAGTTTGATATGTTGCAACATCATAAACTTTTATATGACGATCTAATCCACTTGACATTAAACGACGACCATTGCTGGCCAATCGTAAACTTGTTACCGTTTTATGATGTTGCGTTATTTTCGTTAACATATTACCACCAGCAAATAAATCCCATACCTTAATGTCTGTGCCACCAGCACTCAAAAATATACCGCCCATTGGTAAAAATAATAACGATTCAATTGGATTGCCATGATTTAATTTCATAACACATGAATTTATTCGTGTATCGTACATTTTCAATTGATTGTCATAGCCACCGGAAATTATAATATTTGATGAAATTGGACTTAAACAACCGGCCCGTATATAATCGGTATGTTCTGAAAATGTTTGTATACATTTCTCTGATGCAATGTCCCATAATTTAACAGTTTTATCATCCGAAAAACTGGCTATATGAATATTATCGGATGTAAAATATGTACGATGTACAGGTGCACGATGTCCTTTAAATAATCGTAAAATATTTTTACTTGACGTATTAAATAAGCGTACATAGCCACCTTCATCGCCGGCTACCAATAAACGACCATCTTTTCGAAATGTACCACCATAGGCAAAATCTTGAAATTTGGATAAATTTTTTGCAACCAATCTTGTTATTGGATTATAAATTTGTATACGCACCGAACATGTAACAGCAAAATAATATGGTTCAACTGGACTAAAATCAATATTATCGATGGCACCGAATTCTTTCACAAGAACTGGACTCTACAAGGAAAAAATGAAAAGAAATATAATATGAAAATATATAAAAAAATAATATATTATATATAATAATGCAGAAGAAAGTCGATTATGTTGTGAAAGAAGGTTAAGTTTATAAAATTAAGGTAATGTAGAGAATTGCTTAAAAAAAAAACAGAAGAATTAACCTTACTTCATAGTTTCATACATCTTAAAAACATGGTAAACAAATTTTGATTAGTAGATCGGTGATCAAATTAATATTTGAGTTTAGGATTTTTAAAGGCAGTCTCAACAACTGAAGCTATGCAAATACTTTGTATAATGATTGAGAAGTACATAACACATATGACATTCGTAGGCATTTGATAGAGTAGCTCTAGATATTTCGCTTACAGGAAATACGATGTAAAAATAAATTATAAGTATGTATATATATTATCAATATGTATATAAATTCCAGCAATAGAATCCGAACAAATTGCAGAACATTTAGTTCATCTTTCTAGTTCAATATGGGTCCTCTTCCATTCACTATGTTATATGCATATTTCATTTATATGGAAAATAAAATTCCACCACACTAACACAGAATATATTTACTATTCAATGACTACAGAATTCTGAAACACAATTATATTGATCGGTCATCTACTTCTCGTTACTGAAAAATAAATTTATAAAATTTTGGTCGACGTCCAATAACTTACGGTTTCTGAATGTTAAAACTATTAAAAGAGACAATATACACCAAATAACATACAACCGAAATGAAAATGTTGAGATCCGAAGTATAGCATTTAAGGAAAGGTGAAAAAAATGTTATCCTTCTTTTGATGTTCTAATCAGTGATTACCGGTAAGTCGTTTTTAAGTTACAATAAAAAAAAAAACTAAAGTGCATATTAACATCAATGCTGACTAACACCTAAACTATAGAATTTTTTAAAATTGTATGATGCAGCTTCTCGTAATGATAAATGATCGACACATTGTTTGGAATTAGGAACACCAAATTTTTTGAGATAAACAAGACACATTCTATGTAATTATGGTACACATTCTTAAATATATTCAACGTAAATTACTTACACTCAAATTTTTCCAATAAACTAAATCAGGTGTTACATTAGGTCCTGGTTTTGTATACTTCTTAGTATTTAATGATTTAAATGTACTCATGATAATTAAGTGTATTTTTCAATTTAAATAAAAGAAAACACAAAAATTATTTATTATTGTGCCATTATCTGACATGTGTTCTTTCACATTTGTTTTGCCGAAAAACTTTACCAGCATAATAAATATCTTTGGTTATTTTTTTTAGGTTAAATTATCTCATACGAAAATAATACACAGACTTGTACTAGATTTTTATTTTGGTTTTAATATTTCATTTATATTTTTATATTTTCCAATTCAAAACATCAACTCTAAAATTCACTAAACTATTCAAATATTTATTTTAATCTTTAATCACATATATTTACATATTATTAATGTTAAATGTTCTTTTTGAACAATATTTTCAATTTACCAAATTTTGAATTAGTTAAAATTCGAACATGCCTACACACAAATCGAACGTTTGTCACAATTCACATAAGAAATTTACATAGGGCATTACTAAATTTATTTTCATTAAAAAATATACAAAATGGTGTCTTTTTTATCAAAGTTTTATTGTCGAAATCAAGTGAAAATACGGTAAATAGTGTACTAAATTAAATGTGTAATTTGTTATTAATTTGTATGTAATGTATTGTATTTAAAGGTAAATAGTTTTCGATAAAATTAAAAGTGTTTTTAAAAATCAATTTTATTCATGTTAAATGTGAACACTACAGAACACCTCTCTGCCTACCTATTTTTTTTTTTTTCATTATATGCAAGTGCACAAGAGAAGTCAGGCCATTGTCATCATCTCCATATTTCCATTTGTGAAAAGTTTTTATGCAAATTATCTTTAACAAAAAAAAAAAAACAGAAATAAGAAAATGTTTGCGTAATTATTAAATCTTATGCACTACAACCCATATGTTGTTGATTTTTTTAGTTTTATGATGGTTAAAGTGGAAGAATTGAATTTTGATTTTTTTTTATGACATTACACGGTCAGTACATTTATTGATGTTATTTTTTTTTTTTAAAACATTTTTCCCATAACTTTATTTTACTTTTATGTATTTAAAAAAACAAAGACATACTACACAATAGAGGAATTAATAAAATAAAAAAAGAAATTAAATTAAAAAAAAAATACATTCGTTATTGCTTAGTGGATTGAATAAAAATATCTATTGGACGCGGGGACACAATACAATCGGTGTTTCTCATAAATTCGAGTTAGTCTCACGGTATATTAATAATAAAAATTACGTATTGACTAAAATTTAAGACATTTTTTTCTATTAAAATCTTATCGTAGATAAAAAGATAAGACAATTGTGTGGATACATTAAAATGGAATGTAGTAAGTAATTGTCATAAAAAGCCTTGAGTTATCAATAAAATTTACATGGTATTTTGTTTATGTTAAATATTTGAATAGTTGATTAACAGTCACTAACCTGAAATTGAATAAATATGTGTTAACTTCTGGTATAATCTTCAAATTATTAAAGTCACAATATGTATTAGAATTTTAAGATGTCTTTCGTCTTCCAGTGACATCATTAAACAAGATGTTATGAAAGAGTGATGATTCTGAATGTCTTAATAACGATAATTTATTGAATGGAATATTATGAATGCGAGAATCGTGTTGTAATCTTTGTAGAATTTTCTTAATAATAATCGTATAACACAAGTTCCAACGACATCAGTTATAAAAATGTATTTTAATTTTTATGATATTTTGACTTAACATCTACATTTCTGATATAAAATTTATTATAAAATATTCCTCTTATTATAAACGTTTTTATCACATTTTGAAGGAGTACCAAGTCACCGTTTCTGTGTTTTGGATCTTTGTTTTATTTAAAATCAAGGTATACAATTTCATTCAAAATTATGCGGTGTCTGTCACTACTTATAAATAACTCTATTGTGTATATCGTGACTGAAGAAAATTACTATGCGTTTTTGTTTTGATAAATTTCACAACTTGTTCATGTAGGATATTCATATAGATTTTATCAGAAGCATGAAAACATCTGTAATAACAGTTTTAACAAATTAAATTTGATTATATTTCTTGGCCAATCAGTATATTATATATCAGTATATCAGTATATATTGACGACACTTAAATTCACTAATATATTTCTGAGTGCAATTTATAAGAACTCAATGCAAAATATCCACCTAACACCCAGAATTCAAAACTTAGCCATTCTATAGAAGCATAAGCCATATCTAAACATTAGACAATTTTCGTTAATAGAAGTATCAAAATTTTTGGTCACAATCAAAATTCAACTTAAATTTCTTTAATAATTTCTAATTTCTCTAATATTTGGTAAAAATAATTAGCAAATATAGATACATTTAAATACATTTAAAAAAAGGCCCATATCTTGATAGTTGATAAAAGATTGATGATTATTTTTTAATTCTTTTTCTTTTATTTACACTTTTTTACAGATAATAGTAATATCAGAATAACTAGACCGATTCAGACAGAGACTTCTTCTCTGCCTGTTTGTCATATTTTTTTTATAATAAAATTGTAATAAAACAAAAAAAAAAAATTGTGTAATAAATGTGACATTTTTGTAAATAATTTAATTAGGACCTATATAAAGTTAAAGAAAAATGTAGTTTTAATTTTTTAAAAATATGTTATAAAATTTAAACTTTAGACTAATAAATAAAAAGTCAGTTTTAAAACAATAACTAAAAAACAACCGGTGTTTTGGATAAAACGAGAAACTAAAAAGAAAGTAATTGAAAAATAAATTGTTTAAAATGGCTTATATCAAACCAACGGATATTGATGGGTTTGTAACCCAAATGAATAAAGCGGATATGAGAGTTAAGGCATTAATAGCTGAAGATTTAGTTACGTACTTAAGTGATTCAGAAAATTCTATAGTATCCGTGGATTTGGGATTATTAATTGATGGATTAATGCCATGGTTGACTGGAAGTCATTTTAAGGTATGTGGATTTGTTTCATTAATTTTTTTTTTTTATTTACTAACATTTTTATAAAGTTTCCTGCTTTTTTATCTATTTCTTCACAAGTATTTTTTTTGTTACAGATTTATTTTGTCTATATTTTTTATATGTTTTTTAAACAAATACATTTTAAAGTTATGTACTAGGAATTCTACGTTTTATTTGTTTAAATTAATGAATCAGTGACAAGAGATTATTATTATAAAGATAAAATGTAATATTTCGATTACGAATTAATGACCCTATTTATGGAGGAAATTATTTTTTTTATTTAATATTAATATTTTATTGAATTAGAACAAAAACCTTGAATGCTGTTTTGAGACACATAAACTGAATGTTATTGACAATAAAAAAGCATATACTACATTAGTGCAAATTATACGAACCTAGTATAATTTATAATACAGTTGTTTACTTTTTTTAAAATCACAAAAATAAAATTTTTATGGCATTAAATATTAAAATTAATATAGAAGAGCTTTTTTGATCAATTATTTCCTACAAATTAAAACCACAACCATGAATTATAACAAATTTAAATGATTCGAGAGACAAGTATTCGAATCATTATTTCACGAATATAGCAATAAATTCATTCAAATGACAATTTCGTAATAGTGACGACTCACAAATAAAGTAATTTACCAAAAATAATTACCAGCATTCGTTTGCATGCAAAGATATTATAATGTTCTCCGGTATTGATTGACGTGCTATGTAAATTAGACCGTGTTTTTAAGAGCGTCAGTTTAGTATTGAAATATGTATTTTTTAATAATAAATAATCTAAATAATTTACTTCAATTTGGTATAGATTTTGAACAATTATGTGCCATTCGAAAAGTGTTGAAATCGGAAGAAATCTAACAAAAGAAAAAGAAACATTTGTTCAAGAATTCAACATGCTAAATTTAATACAACTTGCATATAACTATTTTTTTCTTTTTCACCTAAGAAAATTTTTATCATTTTTCACGATAATCTGAACAAATCAACAAAAATATTCGTCTTCATCTTGTCTTTGGTTCTCTCCACATGATAGTTATACCAAAGATGTTTACTTTTAATATGTGTTAAGCTGATGTAATGAACTCTTGTAAATAGAATATATGTTTCCAATCCATTTATAGTTCAAATAGTCACGTTCGATTGTACCTACTTTTATGATGTCTGAATTTATGTTTTCTTTTATTTTTAATTAAACAGATTTTGCTATTTTACGCTTTTCGAAAAAAATGAATATATAAAATAATTTTGATGCCCAAAGAATCGATGTTAAATGCTTTCATTGATTCGCATTTTGTTTCTTAAATAAACGTCCGTGGTTGAATTTTTGATCAGTTCGTTTAACTTATACTTGTACTGATCAACTATCAAACTCAATGACTATCTGGATTATGACAGATTTAACCGCAAAAATCAAAATACAAAATACAACAAACTATGTTTTTGCAATATTTATTCATGATATGGTTAGTTCAATTTTAAAACTGAGTATTCGTAAACATCAGGTTGCTTTCACCTGATAGATCGCAAACAGATTGCACACAGATCTCATAAACATGTTAACGACCAACAATCGATCGATTGACCTCAACTTTGTAGTAGCGGGTGGCAGTCTTGATCGTATGATGATGTGAACAATTTGTGTTCACATACGTATGATCTATGATATACATTTAGCTGTTATGCAGGGGCGATGTATTTTTACGACACTATTGTTTCTACTGTTCTTAAATTGGGTTATGACATAGCATGAATAACGTTGGTATGAGGTAGAATCTAACAATTGACATGCTAACTTAAAATGACACAATAATTATATTCCCTTTAGTATTTTATACATATATACGAGTATATATATATATATATATATTTCATTATACGAGTATTATTATTATTATTACGTTACAATTGTTAAGTATTAAACGTACAAATTAAGAAGAAATAAAAGTAGCTTTAGGCATTGTTTGTTGTTAATTTTTATTTCTTTGAATTAAATATAATGCATAATGTAAAATGTAAAATGTACATAAATATTAAATTAATATCATAAACATGTGAACACCTTATTTGCCTTATTTTGTACATACAAAATGAACAAGTTTAGACATTACATCATCAACGACACCATATAGTAGTTTTACTACTTGTATATTGTAAAACTTATTTTAACGTTCGTTCGTCTCTTAAAAGCCGCTTATCAACAATATTTTAATTAATTAAAAAATGAAAGTAAAATAGTGAACACCCGAAATGAAAATTTTGGACATAATTCAATTGAATCGAATTGTTGTTGCATTGACTTCAAATTCTTCGAAGAATTATAAATACGTTCAATTTTCTCATTGTATAATGCAAATTTCACTTGATATTTTGTATTTTATAAATTTTTATAATAGAAACATTGAATATTTGGGTGACGTCAACTTCAATAAATTTTAATATATCATCGTGCAAATTTTTATATATTATTTTCTCTCCTTTATTTATAAATATGGAAGGTATATTTGGTATGTTGTGTAGGTGCCATTTAAAAACAAAACAAATGTTAATATTAATTATTATTTATCTTCTGGATGCTTAAATAGTAAGTAGGCAGACTCCAGTCTGAATTCATTAACAACAGAATCTCATACATTTGAATTAGGTTCAATTAGTATTAACTAGATATTTTTAAAAAAGTGTTTTGTTTTCTTTTTTTTTAATTTACAAAATCAATTCATTTATTGATTAAATGTGACATTAAATAAAAAAAATTAAAACTAATTCAATTAATTAACTAATTCTGGTTATAATATACACAAATCCTCAAATATTAGTAAATTATTTAATGTGAAATATAACAGTTAATTCCTTTGTAAGGTACATTATATATTCCAAATTGCATTAGGATAAAGTAAGTGCATTATATTAATCATTGCATTTATTCTACATACTCGTATATGATTTAAAATTGATATTATTTTATTAAAAACAACTAAACGATATTCATATTTATATAACGAAAGTTTATTAGATTTATTTTTGTCTTTTAACATAATATTTCAATCAATAAAAAAATTTTATACGAGAAACAAAGTTGGCATATATTTTATTTTAGAAAACAAAACTATCCAACATAATTATTATCATCACAGATTTCTTCTTTTTTTTTCTTCTTCTTTCTGCTCTGCACCTTTGATATCCTACCACTAAGTTTCCTTTACAATATGTAAACAACCTTTTGACATACCAAGATATTATGTTTTCGACTTCTCTTTGATAACATAACTTCCGGGTCGCAATCATCTTGAATGTTGCAACTTAAGTATGTAGTAAAAGCGTTATTACAAGACGATTATTTCCTACATGTAATGTTTGTTCTTAAATGTTTATTTCAATACGATTTTTGCTGTTACCAATCTTGTTGTTGAAATAAGAGGGTCACATGGTATCACTTTGTAGTCTCTAAAATATTTCACATAGTATAAAATAAATTTAAGATACAAAATAAGTGTTTACTATGGCTAAAATTGTATGCCATTGCCAATTGTAAAATAAAATATCATCACGCTGTGAATTACCATTGCCGAAACCATATCCACCATAATAAACATTAAATTACCAACCTGGTGTCATTTTTAATGGAAGAGTATGTAAAACTGATGCCAGATTTTTCTAAAATTACATATTTGTGAATTCATTTATTTGTGGAGCAAATACATTTTATGATCATTTATTCTATCTACAGACACAACCCTTTGTGTAATGTTACTATCAGCAACTACCGTTTTTAGAACCTTCATTGTAATCATAAAATTTACAACCGTTACCTATATATTTGGCGTTGGACCCCTTCTATTTAGTTTCTTGTATACAAGCTACGTCATTCCAAATTTATATTAATACTTTAAATTTACCAATTTTATTACACTAAAACAAAAATTTTGTGTATCAGTTAACAAAAATACAAAAATTTAATATGGAACATTATAAAAATAAAATGTTTATGGTTACGTAAGATGTAGACCAACCATATGAAGCACAGTTCCAATTAAAAATGTTGAAATATATAACGGTTCGAACTAAATTGTTTGTGTGTGTGTGCAGACCGGAGTTGTGAAGTTTTTCAACTTCGTTGTCTGAATGCATAATGATCCAAAATATGCGGGGAGTGTGTAGAAGACGAATGCAATGCACTCTCGATAATAATTGGTAATGTTATTCGTCAAACTCCTGGAATTAGGTTGGGAATAGAAAATTTGGTGAATTGAGGTAGAGTATAATACAATAAATCCAAGTATCGCACTGATGTGATATTCGGTCTCGCAGTTATGCCAATAAGAAGAAGAATATACAAGTAACATCAAATGTAAACCAGAACAACTATAAATTAAAATTTCGGGATAGAAAATGTAGAATCAACTATAGTTGTCTAGTTATACATCTGAATACTTGAACAAATTACCGATGATACCACGAGGAGGTAAAGATGCGTTAAGTACCCTAGTTGCTAGTCGGCCACTTCATCCGTTACCCAAACGGAGTTAACTAGTCTACATTTATCTCTTTCTGAAATGTAATTTTAAAAAAATATAACCATTTGTTATTCAATTAATTCAATTTTAATTTTTAATTGCATTTTTAATAGATATGTTATTCTTGTATTAACAAATTTAATGACATAAAATTATATAATAACTCTTGTCATGTGGCAAACAAAAATTTGAAAAAAAGATGATTTTATTATTTACATTTTTCATTTATTTTTATTTTGTTTGTGACATCATTGAGAAGTGTAATTTACGTTTGTATTATTTTGTTTTTTTTTTTATCTGGTATTGAATCTAAATCTTTGGACAAATTTTGTTTCCATATTATACTCGTGTCTACTAAAATATTTTTCAAAAATTACATGGGCGGTTGTTAAATTCATCAAAATCTTGGAGATTGTGAAATGAGAATTGCTCTTCTTTTTCTATTATCTCTTCTTTGTCGTGTTCCTATTCATGTTCGACCCTAATGATTCTCAATCTATTTTTTCACAAGTTGCTGTCTTGTGAATCGTCACTTTCTACATTTGATCTGTACAAAAATCACTTTGAATCGTCGAATAATCGTGTTTTGCGGAAAACATATATTCTGTTTTAGTGTGGCTGTTACGAAAAACTAAGGTATTCTAATCTTTTCAAGTATATTAAGTAAGTCCCCGTTTACACGATCCAAGTTTTATTAAAATCTAATCGAATTGAATGAAAATCGGATGAAATTCCCCGTAAATACAACCCAATTTCATCCGATTTTCATCCAATTCGATTTCATTTCGATAAAAGTTGGATCGTGTAAACGGGGACCTTGATCTACCCATGTAAATTGGCAGAATAAACCGATATTGGATTACTTTTCCAGTTGATTTAATTTATTAATTTGTCATTTCCAATGTACTCGTAGAAATGATAACAAATAACCTCGCAAATAACAAACTAAACAATTGAAAATTTTCCTATTGGAAACTAGAGAAGCAATTATAGTTATCGAGATCAATATCTGAATAATTTATTAGATTTTGGCATAAAATTTTTCAGCTATCAATTGTTTTTCGATGATATTTTGAGTTAAGCAGATCGACAAAAACGACATTGACTCATTTGCTGTAATACACCTGAACCTGATTAGAATATGGTTCTGCTACATTCTTGATTAATTCTAATTGTGTGATTTAAGCATTAACTACTCAATGTACTATGTATTTATCGTATTTAACGATATCACCATTTTTGTTTCAATTGTCATAATTCTAAAAACAGGTACCAGACTCTTTAATGACGGTTCCTCGCTACATTGTTTTTGGACGACCGACTTCTTTATTACCCTAGGAAATCCGGTTAAATGCGCGTGATATTGCATGTGCAGCAGTGTATGATCGATCCAATTTCTCTTTCTTCAGTTGTTCATTATTATGTTCACCGTGTCCAGATCTGCCAGTCTCTACAATTTATCAATATTATATTTCGCCAGAAAATTTGTAGTATACGCCTGAAGTACCTATTGATAAAAACTTGAATTTATGAGACGTTGTCATATACACTAGTAACCATGAATAATTAGTTTTAAAAATTCAGAACTTTGTGACCATTCTATTCAGCATATCAAAACCAAAGCTTGTGTATGCAGAACTTTAAATTTGTTTCAGCACCACCATCAATTGTCAAAAAACTGCCCAAAATATTTACTCTCGAATGTACATAAAAAATATCACTACGCATTGCACAATGTATATCTCGATATAGATCACGGATCACATTCATCAGTTTAGACGGTATTCCAAACCTTTTTAGAATTATCCACATTATATCATTGAATTTGTTGATATGAGCAGTCTGCACGTCCATTTCCTACCTCTTTATTCAATTGAACATATTGTTTCTGCTGTTGGTCCATCGCGTTGCTGCTCTTAATTGCACTTTCCATGTTTCTCCTTCGCATTATTAGATTTCAAGTGTCATCACTAATCCATTGCTTCCTTTCATAACCAATGACACCAAGAACGTTTTCACCAAACTAAAGAAACCAAAAACGTTCTTTAATGATAAACACTAAAGTTTTGAATAATGTTCCTGATTTAATGTCAGATTTGTTCCACAATTGATCTTATTGATCTTGTTGAGTCTTTTCGTATTTATGTACTCAAAAAATTAACATTCATTTCTATATTTGTGGATATTGTTTTTGTACAACACTTGCGAGTTATTATTAAAATGTTGAATCGATAAAATATTATTGCATTCCATTATAAGTTAAGATAACCGATGACTTCTTTTAGACATTTATTATTATTTTTTTAAAAACATAAGACGTGTACGAAGTACATATTTTTATACGTTTTTTGTTTTATTTATTTACCAATTATATCATCATCGATTAATAAAAATGATGTATAAATAAATACTAATTATTCAGAATTCAATAATAATAATAAAGTCTAAAATTCTATAAAAGGCGAGGCGAGGTGAGGTACACATTAATTTATTATGTTTTTGTTTTGGAGTACATCTTTAAGGCTCTATTTCAGGAAAATCAGTGTTGCATGAATAGACATTTATGTACTTCGTATATATTTTTATTTATTGTATTGTATTTCGTAGGTTCATACATTTATTTTTTATTATTTATTACATTTGACAAATTTAATAGAAAAATTTGACCATTTAAATAAATGTTAATAAATTGAATCATTAAAGACAGTAATAATAAGTACGAGTGAGTATGAGTATATACTTAAAATTTGCATATATTTTTTTTATAGTCTTCAGTACACTTACGAAGTGTAACATCCAACCCATCCTATATTAATAACCATTCATCTTTTAGTAGCAAATTAATACTTGATAGAGATATATTCCACTTTATGAATATGATATTGAAATTATCTTTTGTTTTGCTTTAAAAATAGACTCTAATAGAAATATTTATATCTTTGTGGCTCTGCTAATTGTTTCAGATTTTCCATTTGAATTGAAAATTGATATTTTATATGCAATTTTAATTAATACTGAGTAGTATATGGAAATTACATACAATAATAATTTAGTGAATATTATTCTACTTGAAGATTCATTAAAGGAAGTTCACGCATTCTGGTCAAATAAATAATTATTCCCATTTTGTTGACATACCTATGCCAATATTATTAAACTTTTGACAAATAAATGTGAATATTATTTCCACATGTTGTCTATAATTAGCACTGTCAAAATGTTTCAATTAAACGTGAAATCGATAAAAAAATCCTCCGATTGGACAGGAATGCAATGACAACCTTTTGATTATGGAAAGTTATAGACATGATTGAACTAACGAATCTAACTCAGATGACATAGAAATTTAAGAGATATAAACTTGACATTCTTGAACTAATGGTGGCAGTAAGTTCTTCCAAATATTAAACTAATGAAAATGATTGTCGATGACATACCTTCTTGAAATCGATAATACAATACTGAACTATGTATAGAGTTTCTAGTATTTCTGAAATTATGTCATAAATGTATTATCAGGTGTTTTAGACGCAAATTAAGAATCTTATGACAAAATATAATATCAAATATGAGGATGTGTGAACAGTTGCGGATTTTTAGCTAATATAGAGAGTTGTAGACAAAGAAAAAGGAATTGAATCGATCGGTAAATAATATTGCAATATATGAACTTGACTGGAATCCATTATGTGTTCGACAAAAAATCACGTGTTTGTACACTGAAGACTGTTATAGAAAAATATCGCTACTCAAATTTTAACTCAGCACAAATAATATCGACTCAAATTGTCTACCAACCAATACTGTGTGTCAATGCTAGTTTTTATTACAAAAAAATCAATCGTCGATTCTTTGCCGTATATTTAAAATATAAATTTATTATTTAATCATTTTTTTTATTTTAAATGAAATAAATATATAATTTCTTTTAATTCAGATCGCGCAAAGAGCACTCGAAGCATTTACTGAACTAATTGGACGTTTGGGACAAGATTTTAATGCATATACACCAACAGTACTACCACATGTTGTGGATAGATTAGGTGATACTAGGGACACAGTGCGAGAAAAAGCACAATTACTTTTGCACAAATTATTGGAAAGTAGAGTTTTAACACCCCAACATTTACTTGACAAATTGACGCATTGTTTTAAACATAAAAACTCCAAAGTAAGAGAAGAATTTCTTCAGACAATTGTAAATACGTTAAATGAGTAAGTAGAAAATGTGTTTTTTTATTATTTGCATTAAACAAGAAAATCTATTAAAATTTATTTTTTTTGTTTTATTTTTTCATTGAACTAAAAAAGGTATGGTACACAATCATTATCTCTGAAATCATATATTCAACCGATTGTAATACTTCTAAGTGATCCAACGGGAACAGTAAGAGATGCTGCAATTCAAACATTAGTTGAAATTTACAAACATGTTGGTATGTAATTTATTTATTATTACATTTTATTGTTTTGTATAAATACATGTATTATAAATATTTATGTAGGTGATAGACTAATAACAGATTTACGTAAAAAAGAAGTGCCAGCAACAAAGATGGCAATATTAGAACAAAAATTCAGTGAAGTAAAAAGTGATGGTCTTTTATTACCATCTGCATATAATGCTTCAACAATGGCAAATGATGAACCTGATGCATCAGCAGCTATTATGAAGACACGTTTAGTTAAGCGAACACCATCTGCATCATCTAGTGCACGTAAACCGCAAACATTAGATGTACCTACATCGGGTAATTATAATATATTTTTTTTAAATTGTAATATTTTATTTATATTAGGAGTACAACCAAATTTTGAAGGACTTACAAGAGTTACTAGTGTTAAATAGCCTTATCACAGTGTAATTACATTTATGTTAAAGCGCCAGTGTAAACAACATGTTTTTTTTTTAGAATATGTCGACTTTTGTGTCAACGACTTTTCTGCTTCCATTTGAAGAAAAAAGCAACTGAATGTCATTTGCTGCATGACACTTAACATGTGAATACTGGATATGGAACGTGAAGACAGTTGAATCCAGAGTTATGTCAAACGCAAATGCAAAAACATTGAGAGTGACACAACAACCCTGAAAGCAAGCAATGGGAGTGAGTCAAGACCAAGAAAATTGGGGGTCAAATGAACTGAAATCGAGAGATGCGGAAGGGCGTTATTTCATGTGAAAATAACTTCTCCAACGACAAAAAGGAAGAGTTCTTTTCATCGCATTGTAATTGGCAATGAAAAATGAATATTCATGGTTTGAAGCTCATGTCCTTTAGTTGGTGGAATCATCTAGGTGTTATTTATATTGAAACCTACCGAAACAATTATAAAGACTTGATAAGTTGTTCGTCAATACGACAATGCGCGACCACATGATGCAAAACCAGTGAACATACTTGAAAACGCTTAAATGAACTATATCTTGCCGTATTTACTATACATAGTTCCTTCCGATTACCACCTTTTTCGACCGATGACCGTCGCATATCCGTTCTTATGAAAATGCCAAAAAAATCAATCGAATCGCCGGATCGCCTCAAAAGATCGTACCAATTTTTGACAAAAAATCATTTATTTTAGCAAAAAAAAAAAATCCTGTAAAACTATTTTTTTCATTTTATTTTAAAGGTGATGCTGGTGCAGTAACATGGGAAGTATTTGAGGCATCTTTTGAATTGGTACCACAAATAAATGTTTACAATCAAAGAGACATGGAAGACACAATAAAAGCAATAAATACAATAATTGGTGATAAAAATATGGATTGGGAGAAAAGAGTTGATGCCCTCAAAAAAATACGTTCCATTATAATTATGAATAATCACAATTTGCCAATGTTTACACAATATTTAAAAGATTTATCAATAGCATTCCTTGATATTCTTAAAGAATTACGATCACAAGTTATTAGAGAGGCATGCATTACAATAGCCTATATGAGTAAAATGTTAAAAAATAAATTAGATACATTTTGCATTTATATATTACAAGAATTAATAAATTTAATACAAAATTCTGCAAAAGTAATATCATCATCGGGTACAATTGCATTAAAATATGTTATGAAATATACACAGGCACCAAAATTAATTCCAATTTTAACACAGAATCTCATGCAATCAAAATCAAAAGACTTGCGATCATCATTATTTGAAATAATGGGTTTGTTATTTGATGATTGGACGACAAAATCAATGGAAAAATATGTTGTACAATTGAGAGATGCACTTAAGAAGGGAATTTCAGATGCAGACAATGATGCAAGAAAACATAGTAGGAGGTTTGTTATTATTTTTTAGTTTTTAGTTTTTTTTTTAAAAAAAAAAATTTATTGCATATAATTATGGTTATTCTTTTCGTTAGAAATTTCTGGGGTTTTAAACAACATTTTAATGATTATGCTGATAATTTATATGGATCATTGGATATATCAACTCAAAGGGCATTAGAAAGAGAAAGGGATTTAATGACTACAAATGGAAATGGTACGGCTTCAATGAGTGCTAGTCTTCGTGGAAGTAATTCAAGTCTTAATTCAATGCCTGGCAGTGTTATAAGTATGTGTTTTGTTGGGGAAGGAATGATAATGCGTGCAAAATGTATTGTCCTTCTTCCTGTTATTGTAATTTTTTGTTTTATTTTTACTTTTTTTTTGTTTCTTTTTAATTAAATTGTTAATTTTATCCTTTTTGGTTTATTAATTAACATTAAAAAAAAACAAACAAACTAACAGTTGGAGATTTTAAACATTTTAGAAATTATTCATACAAATTTGATGTGTAATTAATGCTGCTATTTTTATATTTAAAAAATGTGTGTTTGCTATTTAATTTACAGAAAGAAGACAATCATCTGGCTTGCGAAGCCCTGCTACTGGAAATCCATCAGGTAATTTCATTGCGTCACATTTTTATTATAATAAATTGACATATTGAAGGAAGATCAGTTTACATATATTTGTGTCTTTAAATTATCATTTCTAAATTAACGTACATTTTATACACTTCATGATCTATACCTTTACTGACATATATCGTGATCGAGTTACCGGTGACACCACCTGGAGGTAAAGATTGGTTGAGTCACCTCGATGACAGGTGGTCACTCCATTCATCACCATATACTTATTTTATTTGAAGAGAGTTAGGGCTAATTAATCATTGCATTTGACGGTGAAGTTAAAAAGATGAATTAAGACATACAAAAATGACAGTATAATATTTAATGTGTTTAATATACTTACCTATTAAATTTAAAAATTCGTTTAATTGACAATTATTTAGATTAGAGAGTCTTATATCATGTTAGACAAATTTTATAATTATGTCGAGCACATTGTACTCATAAATACGAAAATAGAACGCAAAAGCAACATCAATAAAGTGTTTTTGAATGGACAACTTCACCTATTTTAATATTTTATCACCGCTGAACTTCTCTTATCAGATATCTATACATAGTTCGTTTATGTTTCTTGACATAGAATGATACATTCGGTATCAAAATAATTAAACTTATAAGGGTAATGATACAGAAAGCTCAGCATATATTTGGTATACTGAATAGTAATTTTGACGAGTATCGAAAATTTCAAAACAATCTAAAGTTGCACATTTTTGAAACACAACTATTTAATCCGTTTTGTTGTGTGGCTACGTACTTCGGAATATGATAAATAAATAACGTTGTGTAATAAATTCAGGTTTACGTCCATAGGTACATATTTAAATTTTTCTTGCCAAACACGATATCAAGAAGCCTGACAAACCTAGACTTGATGAACAGGATTGTCAACGGGAGAAAGTGATATTACAAAAAAAAAACCTCAGGGAAATAGAAGACCGGAGGGACAGAGTGACGTTAGGGCTTTTTTTTTGTTGTTGTTTAAATTTATATATTAGTACTATACAAATTTATTATATATTCAAATATAAAACTACAACAAAATTGCTTTTATTAATCTATAAAATTTCATATAAAAGTGTTTATTTTCTTTGTTTGTTTGTGCTTACTTACTATGATTAATTATGGATTTAAATAAAAAATATTAAAAAAAATAAAAACTAGTCGCCAGTGTTAGTACAGAAAATTTATCAGCAACATCAAGATTACAAAGAGCACCATCACTGCCTCGAGCATATAATCGTAATCGAAGTGGTATACCAGTTGCTCATAAAGAACCACCTCCAAAAGGTTGTTGATGTTGTTGTTGTAATTGATTAAATAAATAAAAATTTATAACTTTTAAATTTTATATTATTTTATTTTAATGTTTAATAGTTTAAAATTTTTGTTTTCTTTTTTTTTATTTTATGCTCATGTGTTTTAGCTGGTTTTAGAAGTATTTCTGCTGTTGATTCTGCAGCTGCACAACGGGCGAAGGCAAGAGCTCAATATTCTAATTTGGCACGATTAAAAGTTACATCTGGAACGGCATCACTACGTGAGTGTACTATTTTTTATGTTCATTTTTATTATATTCTACAAGGTTATATATTATGCTGGTACTCAATAAGTGTACGCTCGATAACAATGAATTGTGTTTGTGGTGGTGCTAACTAAATATTTCTACTATGTTTAATAATATTTCAAATTAAAAGTATATTTGCATAATTTTAAGGCTTGGTTTATTGTACAATGTTTTATTGTTGAGCTAAATGACGATAAAGTGTGAGTGATTTACCGAAACATTCGTGAAAATTATCCTTTCAACCTCGAGTTTTGGAAATTATATCTGTAAATATGCCAATAAATTGATGAACAACTCGAAAACTGAACAATTCGAACGTTTGTTACATGCCATTTTTTTAGTATGATTTGTTTCTGTTGGAACTATAAAAGAAGTAGTATTCACTTGTAATAGAAATAGTTGTTTTAGCTAATAGTTGGAATAATAGCACTAACTTTCAAAATGATAAAGTAGGTAATTTTTATATGTTGACGACCGATATTACAAGTCAAATTTTTGATTTGAACTTTCTTACAACTGTATTGTTGTCTATTAAATTATGTAATGATTATCTACCTTTATGCAGAATATCAATAGTATCCTGTCCTGTATCCCATTTGGATGTATGTAGCGACATTATGTTATAATTCACCATTTCTTGTATCGATATGATAACAAACAAAATCACGCATAAGTGAATAGGTAGAAACGAGTATTACTTTCGAAATTTTCAAATTAGATTCTTTTTATACGATGAGTGAGCGTATACCATTGTAATATATATCAGTTGAATTGCTTTTACTATTTATACTTTTTAAAATTCTTAATAATTATTAAAAACGAAAAGACTGTACTACTAACACTGCTTTATACATTACCTTAATACCTACCTACACAATATTTTTTTTGTAGCCAGAAGTTTAAACAACATTGAATGAAGCAAAGAAATTAAATGATGTCATATAGTTTTTTGTTAAATTATTTTCTTGATAGCATTTTGTATTCTGGAGTTCTATGCATTTTAAAATTTAAGTGAAATTATTATATAATAAGATCTATTAAGAACTGTAATTTATTAAATTAGGTATTTATAATCAATGATTATGACATTTGCTAAAATACAAAATACTATGTATGTTTTTTATGTGTTTTGAAATAAATTGTTTAACGAGTTTCACACGTCTATGAAATGCTATTGTAATGATAACGCACCATTTACACAAGTTTTACTTTTGTATCCTATTGTAAGAAATATTTCAGTCCAAATAATATTGCCAATGTATTGTATATTACATATTTGGACCAGTGTTTCTGCGAGAGTAATCGTAGAAACACTGGTCCAAGTATCCTTGACATATTGATGATGATATCATTTGACCGGTCACATAGATTCACTTTAACATAGACGCAAATGTATCGCATACGTATCGTTTGTGAAACCTTCTTTCCGAAGATGTGTTTCCAGAACTTTTGGGTCTCCAATTATTTTTTCAGTGTAGGTAAGCAGTAAATGTGTTTCTGTTTATCATATTTTCAAATATTTATTTATATTTAGCGTGTATCAATTGACAATTTACTTATATTGATATAATAAATTTTTACATTTTTTCAACTATTCGACAAACACGACATTTAACACCAAATTTTTAATTTTTATCTCGTCATTACGGACATAAATTGTGGTTGAATTACCGGTAACACCACTTGAAGATAAATATGAGTTGAGTAACCTCGATGATCGTCGAACATTCCAACTCCCGATACATTTTTGATTAGTTTTAAAAAATCATTGAGCTGTTTGTCAGATAACCTGATTATGTAAGAGAATTGATAAAATACCGTCATTCAATTTATCGAGGATAATTATATAGTTCAGTGAAATGAATTTTATAGTGTTTTAGTCACAAATTTCGATAACACTTTGTTTGAAATAAACTAATTGGAGACGCAAATAGTCAACTTAAATGAGTTATTTAATTATTATTGTCATTTATTACTACATATTTTTTGCATTATTTGTAAATAAATGAAAAATTTTCATTTTTATTTTGTTGCCTTCACTAAAGAGGGACAAATTGCACAACAAGGTATATTATAATTACGAGATAATAATAAACTTTTTTTTTGGCCCCAGGAGGCAAGCATTTGTAAATCGATTATATCTCTATAAATTTACAATATTTTTTTATTAAATTTTAGCACGACAAAAAAAGATTGTCGGTACTTCAGTTACACCACAACAATCGTCACCAGAGCATCGTGTTACAAGTAGAAGAGCCGGTGTTTCACAATCACAACGTACGTTTGTTTATTATAATTTGCCTGATCATGTTGATAAGCGTTTATATTTCGTTTTTTTTTTCCTATTTTAGCCACATCAAGAAGTACCTCACCATCATCAAGATCAAATACATATGGATTATATTCAGCATATAGACAAACCGGAACAATTCCAAAAAAGTCATCTGGCATTCCAAGATCATTAGCTAGTTCGAGAGAAACTAGTCCAACAAGGTATTTTGTTTATTTTTTAAAAATATTCCTGTATTTTATTTAAATATCACAAAAAACAATGTAATGCCTTATTTTTATGATGTGTTAACGTAACTAATTGTGACCGATATATAAGCTATAAAATAGTTAGTATTGAGGTTAGTTGGAAGTAATTGACACAGCATATTCAAGGCTCAGAACTAGAATGGCAGCGTATATCTTATTCAGTTACCAGTTCAATTTAGGATCAAGTATTATATCCATATAGTTCTGGTATGGTGCATGCAGGAATATTGTGGTAAACTGTATCAACTTAAGACCCAATATATTCAGTTCTGTATTTTATTCACACTATTGATGTTTGATTTATACGTCTATAATATTTTGTCAATTCATTATACCTTCTACCAGCCCCTTTGTTAATAATTTTAACTTTAATCTGTTTTACAGTTTTTATTATAATTTTTACTTAATTTTTTTTTTCTTTTATTTTAAATTAAAACAGATCACAAATTGGTACAATTAAACGAAATATTTACTCATCAAATAGTCCTAGACGACAAGAAAGACCACCTATAAATCCTAGTCGACCAATATTAATGCAAAAAATGTTACAAGCCAGTCGAGAAGCGGAGCTGACTGATATAGTTGTAGGTTTTTATTTTATCCAGTAAATGTGGTTAATAATATCAGAATAATTTATATGTTTCTCTCTTTTTAAAGTTACCAGACGAATTCGATATATCTCGAATACATTTAAATCGGAAAATTTCAAGAGATGAATCTGATGATAGTGAAGCATCGTCAGTGTGTTCAGAAAAAAGTTTTGATTTATACAGAAGAAATGATGTAATTATTTTTTTAAAATTAAAAAAAATATGTTAAAATAGTAAAATTTATTGTTAATGAATTTTAAATTAAATTTTAGTCCGGTTCGTGGAATGGTTCACGAAATAAATTAGATAATTGTAGACTGATTGAAGACATCGATTCAATAATTTATTATTGTTCATCAACACATTGGTCTGAGAGGAAAGATGGACTTATTAGTTTAACGCAATATTTATCGGATGGAAAAATGTTAACCCAAGAACAATTACAAGTAATTTTTAAAAATTATTTTTTCTTATTAATTACTTTTAAAATAACTCACTATAATTGTTTTTATTTATTTATCTTTTAAATTTGTGCAGGAAGTATTAGATTTATTTCGAAAAATGTTTATGGATACTCATACAAAAGTGTATGCATTATTTTTGGATACTGTAAACGAATTAATAACACTTCATTCAAATGATTTACATGATTGGATTTTTATACTTTTAACTAGACTATTTAATAAATTAGGTACTGATTTGTTAGGATCAATGCACGGTAAAATATGGAGAACATTAGAAATTGTTCATGAATATTTTCCAGCTGATTTACAGATGCAAGCAATATTTAGGTAGAATTTTGAATATTACATTTAAATTGTGTAAATTTTAAATTGTTTTTTTTTTTTTCATTTATTATTATTAAAGAATACTTGCTGATTCTGCACAAACACCATCGGTAAAAACTAAACTTGCTCAATTGAAATTCTTATCAAATTTAGCATCGAAATATTGTACAGCATCTGAATTTCCAACACAATCACCAGCTGAAAAAGCAATTCATAAAATTGTTCAAATGTCGGCCGATCAAAAAAGTGTTGAATTACGTGGACAATCACGACATTGTATAATTGCATTGTATAATTGTAATACACCAAATGTAATTATATTTTTAAAAATCCTGCGTTTTTAGAGGATTGTTTCTATTTTTAATTTTATTATTATTTTCATAGATGACCATGTTCTTAGCAGGATTGCCAAAAGCTTATCAAGATACTGCAAAAAATATTATTCAACAACATTTACGAAGAAGCACGTCAGGTAATTTTTCAATATATTTTTTAAATTTTATTATTCCGATATAAAAACAAAAAAGATGCTAGAAATAGATTTTCGTTTATTTTAATAATTGAATGCTAAGAAATTTTCCTATTACTCTTCTTTAATTATATAAATTATAAATAAAAATTAATTAATGTTAGACTAGTAAGTATATTTCTAATCTTATGATTCCTAAATTCATATTTTATTTCTTTCTATTTATTTGCATATTAAATTTTGTCTTGTAGACATATACAGTACATGAACGTAAAAAGATAAACATAGCGGTAGAAATGAACACATTTGTTTGTTATTTTAAAATGATGAATGGATTCGAGCATTTTATAACACCTAATGTAATGAGTTATAAGAGATTGTTGGTAGTCCAATTACGATTTATGGAATGATTCCGACGTTTGATTAACCACAATTTCCAAATTATCGACTCTACTGCAGGATGGATCTACTGCACGCCTAAACTACTACAAAAACTTTGTTAAATGCCTGATTACTACAGGACTGCTCTACTGCAGGCCTTCACTACTACCGAAACGATTTGCTACAGGTCTTCACTACTGCGAGCTTGCACTACTACAGAAACGATCTGCTCGTACATTATTGCGGTAATCCTGTGTTATTGTGGCTGCTCTACTGTATGTCTGCGCTATTGCAAGTCTGCACTACATTAGACTAGTGTAGGTCTGCACTTGATGTGTACAAATAATTTAATATGTTTTTAAAATTACAAATCACTTGTGTATATTGCTTGAATTCGACTAGTTTCATTTAAATGACAGTAACCAGGGCAGACACGTTTTGTTATGGTAAATAGTACCACAGTCATCTTCTTTTATTTTAATTAATTTACTATGTTTCGTAGTGATCCTCTAAATAAAATTTTATTTCTGCACAATTAAATAAAAAAATATGTAAATACTAAATTTTCAATTAAAAAACAAAAAAAAAAAATAATTCACGAGTAATTAACGTTTGTTTATTTAAAAAATGTTTATTTTTTATATTAAATTTTTTTTTATAACAAAATTCTTAGTTTTTTTTAGTTTTGTAGACTTTTTTTTAGTGTGCATATAAATTTGCTTATATTTTAGGAAATAATAGTCCATCATCTCCCTTATCGTGTTCAAGTCCTAAGCTTCTAATAAGTCCTCAACAAGGTCCATACAGTTTACAAAATCATTCTAGTAAGTATTTTAGTTTGTTTTATTTTTTTTTCTGTTTTATTTTTTTTTGTTTTATTTTACGTAGATTAAATTAAATAAATGGCATTTAATTAATGGTTTTTTTATTTTTTCATTTCTATTTTAAATTATATGTTAGGTCCTCGATCAAGACAATCGTCAGTTGAACAAAATGATAGTCCAATGAATACGGAAGAAATTCATAGACATTTGAGAAAAACAACAGCAGAAATACAAAACTATAGTTTTGAAGTTAAATTAGATACAAATAGTAAAGATTCGGGTATTAGTCAAATGGGTGGTGGTGATCATAATTTAATAGAACAATTACAAAATGGTGGTGGCGGTGGTGGTGTCGGACTATGCAGTGGTGGTATTGGATTAAATGGACATATTAAATTAGAAAAAGAGGATTCATGTAATGGTTCAAAGACACAATCGACAACAACAACTGAATCAAATACACCAGAAAATACAGTTAGATTAGATACAATAGATGCTGCTGTTACTCACAAAATTACTTCTAGTCAAAGACATGTTATAAATTTTACAATTAATGAAATGGGTGAATTAGTGACAGAAAGTAATTTTAATATTTTTAATATAAGATTTTATTGAAATTGATTTTGTATTTGTTTTCAGAAGGTCTAAAAGAATCTGATATAATAAAAACTGCCATAATTTTAGATTTAGAAACTCATCCGGAAACAGTTACATATGTATTATATAATTTATCATCTTGTATAAAACATGGTAATTGTGAATTGCCAGTTAAAAATTTTAAGTAAGTCTCATGGTTTTAATTTTATTTACATAAAATATAGACTGTAATCAATGTAGTTCTAGAGTCGTACGTTAGTTGACAAAGTCAATGTATTAAGTTGATAAAATTGGGAATGTGTTTTCCCTCAATATTTCCTTGTCAAATAAGGGCAAAGATGATGATGAAATTAATTATCGTCAACTTAATTTTTTTTAGAAATTTTATTATGTGGGTGTCAAATCCTTCGTCATTTTGTTTGGTAGACGCAAGTATTACCTTCATTTCCTGATTCATTAAAAAAAAAAAATCATTCTTTTGGACCGCACATAAGTTGGTGTTTTGCGCGTCGTTCTAATAAATATTGTAGTACATAAATATTGCCATTATAAATAAAATTTATATAAGACATATATTGGAACACAATTCACATATTTCAGCCGGTGCTATCATAATCACCTTGTCTTATTCAACAGAATTTAAACCTGTGCTTTTCAACTTATATGTGATTACGAGAACGCTAATATTATGACCAATATTCGCATATTCCCTCTAAAAACGCGACAATGGATGCTCGTAACTTGCTCAATTACCAATATAATATATAATCTAATCTTAACATATTTTTAACATGATGAACTATTAACTTTATAACATGCTCGGGTATCGCACTGTTGTATTAATTTTTTTTGGTCACACAATTTCACAATTTCTAGCCACATTTATATCGCGTACGTCTCATATGCTTTCGGAAGATACACTTTATTGTCTCCAAAAATTCTAAACAAATTTCTTTTGGTTCCAGCATATGAACATCATATAAAAATTATTTTATATTAATGAACATTTAAAAGACACTTCCTAAATGTTTAAGCTATCATTTAGGAAGTGCCTTTTAAATGTTCATAAACAAAAAAAAAAAAAATAATTGACTTTAATAGTAGTAATAAATTTTAAAAATATAATGTTTTTTTTAAAATTTCTAGGGCAATAATGAAAATGTTACATACTCTTTTACAATCACAAAATAGTGATGTTATAATAGCTGCATTACAAACACTATCAAAAATTATGCGTAGCCCAAATATGAAACCAAGTTGGAGTAACTTTTTGGAATTAATTTTATTACAAATTATTGATTGTTATAAAACAAGTAAAGAAGTAAGTAATAGCATTCTTTTAAAGAATTGACAAAA
This sequence comes from Penthetria funebris, assembly GCA_027564355.1. Classification (NCBI taxonomy): domain Eukaryota; kingdom Metazoa; phylum Arthropoda; class Insecta; order Diptera; family Pleciidae; genus Penthetria; species Penthetria funebris. The sequence continues at coordinate 4,471 of JANSTX010006669.1, read as the reverse complement.
TAAAAAAAATATTTAATTCTTAATTAATATATGATATAATGTGATGTATATGTTTTATTTTGTTTACTATTTATTTATTAATCAATAAATAATCTACTTACTATTTTTATAGGTTTCTAGAGAAATAGATGCCATTATTCCACGTATTGCTTCTGTATTACCATTAGAATCTTCAATAAATATATTAAATCCAGTTATTGCAACTGGTGAATATCCAACAAATTTATGTGCTATTAAATTATTAACTGAATTAGCCGATAAACAAAGTGCTAATATAACTGATCAACACTTGGATAGTGTTATGCCAAATATTGCACACGTAATATTATTGTTTATAGTTTTTGTTTTGAATTCTTTTTGATACACAATAATAATAATATTAATATTAATATATTGTTTTGTTTTTAGCGTGCTGATGATAGACAATCGATGGTAAGAAAAGCGGCTGTGTTTTGTATTGTACGATTATATGTGGAATTGGGTGAGGAAAGAGTTAAACCTAAATTTTCTCTATTAAATGCTAGTAAAATAAAGTAAGTAACATATTCTAAGCCTATAAAACAAGAAAAGAAAAAAAAGAATTATTATATTATTTTTTTTTCATTTATTAGATTACTCAATGTATATATTGCGAAAGCAGAAGGTAAAAAAACATCTTCATGATCTAATGCCAAGTGATTATTCGCAAAAGGACGACGATTTGCCAAAAAATTTCGTGCACTTAGCAAAATGATTGGTGTAATTCCAGAATGATGATTTTTATTATTTAAGAATGGAAAGTAAATTTGTATAATATACCTCTAATAATAATAATAATAATAATAATAATAATAATAATAATAATAATAATAATAATAATAATAATAATAATAATAATATGCTTGCTTTCATTCTTTCTTTTTTTGATTTTAATTTACTGATAGCACTGATAATACATTCAGTGTAAAAATTTAATGTAATGTATAAAAATAAATTTATTAATTATGTAATAAAAATTTAGTTACTTTATTTTATAGTTAATATAACAAAAAGTAAAACAAAAATATATGTATAATTTTATATAGATATATATATATAAATGATGATATTATATGTACGTGTAGATTACTTAAAGTTTATCTTAACCAATTGAAATCATAATTAAAAAAATTTAAAATAAAAAAAAACCCTACTTAATTAAATATTCATAAAATTAAAATTTGAAAGTAAAAAAAATGAAAATAGTTTATTCTCTCATATTTGTTCATTGATGCTTCAATTTTATATAATCTTTTTTGAGTGAAGAATTGTATTACAGCCACACAAAAGTAAAATAACAAAAAAAAAAAAAACACAAAATGTTAATTTATTTCATAAGTTTTATGTATGTTTTGTATTTTACATTCTACTACTCTATCTGTGCTAGAATGTTATCAATTAAAATTTGTTTGTATCCGATTAATGAGATTGATTTTGTGCAATTAATTAAATCTTTAACTAATCAATAATATTTTTAAAACATTGTTTAAATTGTAAATATATTCAATGACGACCAAAAACTTGTTGTTTGATAAAAGAAAAAGAAAATTTGAAAAAATATGTTAAAGTTCGTAAAAAAAAAAAATGCACAACAATTTCGATTGTTTAGATGATTGTTAAATCAAATATTTTATATTTTAGAAGAATTAATATAAGCATCCTTTAAATACCTTTTTAATTTATGTTGATGATTGTTTGGACTATTTCGTGCTTCTTAAAATATCATTCTTGGTATTGTCGTCATCGCATAACATTCAATCTGCACCCATTTGATTTTATTTATTTTTCTTAGAAGAATCTGTTCTATGTTCAATTTTATTGTAATATATTTTTAGTAATTTTGTATTCATTGCGGTATGCATTCAATCTATACTTGTGCTTATGAATGTGCACACAGCACAGTGCCCATTATTAGAGTATTTCAATAAAACAAGCGTTTGCATGTTTTTCTTTTCAATAATTTTTTTTTTTTTGTTACCTAATAAACAATTTATTTATTTTACAATTTTTACAATTATCAATTCACATTCATCATGACTCTCAGTTCTTATAATGAATGTACTGAAATAGGTTGTTGTTTTGTGATCATCATGCAATAATTTTGGATACTAGAAAGTTGCTCAAAATCAAGTATATTGCACAAAAATGGTTGGTAGAAGTTTGTCCAAAATCAAGCATTTTTCACATATACATTTTTGCTTTCAATATTTTGATATACAAATGTAACGTGTAAGAAGGATTCTATATTTTTTCTGAATAGCATCACTTCTTCCCCAAATTGTTATAAATATGTAAACAAATAATTTATCATTATTCAATAAGGATGCTTGCAATTATGAATTAATTATTTGTGTTATTCACATAAAACCATAGAACTTTTGTTTATTTTTGTGTATTAAATAAGTGTGCAGATTTTCGTGGTTAATTCATAGATTCAATGTAGAGAATTGTCGACGAATTTGTTGTAATTATGTTTTGTATTTTGTGATTAATATCCTTTTTTCACAATTCGTTAAATATAGCGAATGTACGTTTAATAATTTATCTTATTATACAACTACTTAAAAATGTATATCTTATATCAAAAAGAAAAATGATACCGTCTTTCGAATTTATTTAAGAATATTAAGATTATAAGATGCGCCCTCAACATTCCAAATATGCATCATATTTGTATAATTTTAAACAGGCAATTTAATGTAATGAAATACAATTCCAATCGCCGAGAAGAAATGTATAAGATTTTTCCTTACCAAGCCACTTTTACAAAATCTGCAGAACGACTTAATAATTCTATAATTTTTTTTATCATTACTGTCATTCTATTTGAAGTTACATGTTCTCTCGATTATTATATTACAGAATATGTTTTTGTCACATACCTGTATGTATCACCTGGTTTCTGGTATAAGTATGTAGATAACGGAGAGACCTACTATTTAAGGAAATGATGTGGTTAGATTGATATTAGAAAAAATACAATACATACATTTTATATAAATATATATTTTTTTAATTAAAATAATAATGTTATTGATGATGACGATGAGGTTTATTAATATTGAAAAATGTGAGCTTATTTATAAATCAGTAATGTAATTTAAAAAAAAAAATAAACTTTAAAATTCGCTTGTATTTACCAGTTTATCTACCTACTTAGACACATTAAATTAAAGGAATTAATTATCTATTCTTAAAAAAAAAAATGATAATAAAAAGAAATGATAAATTTGAATATTTTTTAAAAAATATAAATTTAAAAAAAATCATATAAATAGAAAAGACAAAAAAATTAACATTAATTAAACATTTTGTATATAACACCTATTCTATTTTGCATATAATTTTTCATCAAAAATATATTTTATCAGCACGGCTATGTTATTATGATGACGAATGTCGATATGTTACCCCAACACAATTATTGACGTGCGTGATCGGCGGTGCCGCTAAAATGAAGGTATCATTTGTCGACTATATGTTCACTCGGTAAAAAATATATTACCAACAAACACTAGATAACTTTAGAATTGTTTTACACCATTCATTCAATTATTCAGATATCATTATCATCATATTAACCGTTACGTCTCATGGGGAACATAGGGCGGCATTACGATGTTAATTTGTCGCCTCGAATATTCATGTAACAAATGTGAACAAAAATAATTATAATTAAAATTTATTATACCTAGAAAATATTAGATAAATTGTATTTATTCGGTTATACATTTGATTATTTCTGTAGATTTGTGCAAAAATCTACAGCTACGTAGTTTGTTGATTAAATGCTTTTTCAACCAGTCGACAAACAACAACATAAAACTAACACATACGGTAATTGTGTTTCTGGTCGCGAAGAGGTTATTATAGATTGAACAATCTTTCAAATCTCTACACTCACCACTAACACTCTACAGTTATTCAGATGTAGAACCGGATAATTATAATTGATTATATCAATCAATACATTCTCTATATTATTAGGGGTGTCATTTGTTGTTAGTTTGCATATTAAAGAAGGTAACTGTAACATTGCATAGTGACTGCACCTATGTATTCATGTGATATAAAAGTAAAGATAACATTAATATTATTAGACACAGTGGACGTGAAGATGTGAAAAGGGTTCATTACTAAAAATCAGATACAAATGTAGTTTTATACTTTAATTTTGTTTTGTTTTAATTTTATTTTTTTTTTATATAAATCAGATCTACAGCCGATTATAATTAAAAAAACATATGCACGAATTAAGCGCCCAAAAAAATTGAAAAATCGAAAAAGACAAAGACATAAGTAGGAAAGCTTGTTGTTGATGTAAAAGCTATGTAAAGAAATGATATTAAAAATAATGTTATTCTTATAATTTATTATTTTATTATTATATTAGTTGTGTATATTGAGAACAGTGTACACAACATTTTATTAAATGAAAAAAAGATATATTTAT
>JANSTX010006658.1:4342-20224 GCA_027564355.1 Penthetria funebris | reverse complement strand
ATAAAGAACAATTAATATTTGTAAAATATCGGCTGTTGTCTAAAAAACAGTTAAAGATTTATCTCCAATATATCGATACTTAAGTACAGTCAATAATATAGATCACTTAAAAACATCATATATATATGGTACTCATATATAAAACAAGTCTAAAAACCATCATTAAATGTCAAGTGTCATTAGTCATGTTAAATTATGGGTTTTAGAATGTTTTTGCTGAAAACTATATCGGTTGTATCGGTGGGTGGTTTTAAAATCACAAAACCTATTTTCACTGCAGCATAGGTCAGAATGGATACAAGAATTATACGAAAATCAAAGAATATTTAATGGAAATTTATTCTGTACCCACTGCTCACATTTGATATAAGTGCACTTCATTTATCATTAGTAATTTCTTTGAACCCTTTCCGGTAATGGCATTTATTTACGTCGCTATATAGTCGTTATTTTGTTAACACAAACATATTATACTAGTTTGAATTCAGTACTTTCAAATATTTTTTCTTCATCATCAATTAGATAACGTTTCAAAAATTTGAAATAAATTAAATTTTTATGTAAAATGAGTATGTCAACAATAATTCATTAATTTACATAAAATCTGAGTTATCCGTGTATGGAGAAAAGTGGCTGAATAAGTCACATTTACCTTTTTAGGCGTATATATATTTATATATATACGAGAATATGTATAGAATTGCAAGTCAAACTTCTGGCATACTCTAAAGGTTATTTTTTTACATTTCAAATTACAGAATAAATTGTTATGTGTAACTTAACCATCATCAGTCTTGAAAGGGCGTAAGGGTTGATATACTTCTCTGTATATGTGAAAACATATAAGAAATTTATATTTTCGATAAAAATATTAATTTATTACTGAAGGGCAATTTGTTTTACATATTAACATTCAACATCATCATGTTAACCAGTACGATACATGTACAAAAGGGTGCACAGGGCAGCATTATGTTGTCAATTAGCCATTTACATTAAATGTCACCCGAAAATTCATATTAGTTTCCAATATTTTGTGTGAAATATGTTGTTGATCGTCAAAAGATTTGCATATTTCGATAGAGTGGGGTATAAAGTCACAGCCACAACTACCTAGTTTGTTGATGAGATGGAGTTAAATATTGGTTGAGCAACCATTAAATCTTAGTCGATAACTCGATTCGCCACCGTTAAATCTGTATAATATTTAGAATTATTAAGAAATTTTTTCAACGTTCTATTTTTATAAAACTTGTAATAAATAATTGTTTTTCAGTATTTATGTTCTGCGATTATTTATATGTAGATAGACGAAGTTGATAGTAAACCCTTGTAAATACCTACTCACTTCAGCTAATTATATGAAAATACGAGTATTATATAGAATTTATACTTTTTATACGATTCTGGAAAATGTTATCACTTAGTGGTACGAGTATTACAATTTTTTTTCTTTTTTTACTATAATGAATTACTATAAGTTGATATTGTACAAACAAATGTAATAGTCAGGGAACAACTAAAACTCAATTATTATATATTCATATAAAATATTCAAATAAATTGATTTTATGATTATTAGCTGCTAATTATTATTGATTGTTTAACTGAAATACATTCATTGGAAATTGTGCTAATTATCGTCTTCTCCTAAATTGATGTGAATCTGCTAGGCGCATTGGTATGTCCAATAATAATTCAATCAAATCCTAGATTATCAAGCTGGAAATCAAAAATATACAAATGTATGTTATAAAAAAAAGTAGGATTAACAATGCAGATGTTTATTCGTTATTGAAAATGTCCTTTATAACTATATGACCAAAATTTTTAGATAAAATTAATCATTTTACACAAAATAATATTATATGTAATTTTCCACATTTATTTAGCATTTTATTTAAGGCTATCTTACCGTTTTTAAGCAGAACAACTTTTAGATACTTTGATTAGTATTTAAAATCAAATTTATAAAATTTATCCCCATAAAATGCGTTAGCATTAAATGTTAAATAACTTACAAATTTAGTGGGCGATTATCTCTAAAATGGAATCACTATTTAACCAATAATTGAATTACCTGCAAGACTAAAGGGCGCATAATGGACTTATGGGCTTTTGGATTTCAAATACGAGAATGCCATTTCTGAGAGAAGCGACTTATTTTTTTTTTTGCACCTGCAAATACAAAGTAATATGTCACGTTAAAATTAAGCAGACAAAAAATGATAAATCACTGTTTAAATTACAATAAAGCTAATAATAGTCATTAATTATGGAGTTATTTTCTGATTCATTAAAATCAACTGAAAAATAATTTATATATTCCTGCTCGCCTGTTACACATTTAATGATTTTGAGATTATTTTATTATCGACAAGGTGATTTTTTAAATGATAATTGGTTAAGTTAAGAATTCCTAATATAAGTGGCGATTTTTTGATGAAAAGCGACATATTTTTCATACACACACGCATATTGAAAATTATTATTTGGGTTTTGAGTTCTCATTTATGCTCTCTTGGTAGATAATTTCTGAATAATGTCTAGTGTGTGTTATTGCTTCGATATGAAAATTTAATTTCCTATGCTTGTTTTGCGTTTGTTCATTTTAAGATATTTTGCTAGAACTTGAAAACGTTTTTTTCTAGCTTTATGTATTAATATAACAATAACATACTATTTCTGAGAAAAAGTGATTTTTTTTTAAAATCACATATACAAAATCATACATTACATTAAATAAAAGAGACAAAATCGAATAAACTATTCTTTAAATTAAAATAAATCTACTAATAGTCATTAATTATGTAGATATTTTCCGAATTAGCGTCAAATTTTTTTAAAAATCAACTTATTTCAATGTTAGAAACAAAATCAGAAAACCATTCTAAATTTAAAATAGCAACCCTTACCTGAAATTCCAAATTAGTAAGTATAATTAGATGACGATCTCACAAGAATAACTATATTGCAACTGAAATTTCAATTTATTTCATTATTCTATTTATCATGAATATAAGTCTAGTATCAGTATTAGAGGATAGAGTGAAATCAAACAACTGGTCAGAGATTGACATTGTATACTATACCGGCGTAGTGTAAAAGTAGCGATGAAAGAAAGAGATTTCAAATGGTTGTGTCGAAGACAATTCACATAATGTTCAACTTATATGCAGTCTAAAATGTCAAATAAATTCAAATAGTTAAACTTAGGAATTTAATTATGGGAGGTAAGAATATGAACATCTAAATCAGCTGATTCCTACTGTCACTAAAACTGATTTTTACCAAGCCCTTTTTCCAGTAGGAATCATAATTCAAATTCCACCTGCCAAAGGTATTTTAAGTTTACTATTATATACACTGTGAGGATTGTGGGCAATTATTATCACAAATGTATTTTTTGTATTTAACTGTAAACTATTATTTAATAAAGGGTTTTTGAATTTGAATTTGAATATTTTTATTAATTTTTTTTTTTTAATAACTAAACTGACGAATTTGTTATAAATTATCGAATATCATCATCTGAACCTTTACACATCGAAGGCGCAAATAGCGCGACAACATTACGATTGTTAATTTGCTTGAACGCAAGTATGCATATGTAATATCAACTATAAATGAAATTTTCCAACTGGAAAATACCAGGATCAATTATATTAGTTACCATTTGACTATTTCAGTATTGAGTAGTGCATAAATCCCTAGCTACCTTTTGTTTTGTTGTTCAGATGTTTTCTCAGTATACAAATACGACACTAATATCATCTTTTTAGGCGTGACCACACATTATTACTGATATATTTGCCGTGATCGAGTTACCAGTGAGAACATTTTGAGGTAAAGCATAATCTCGTTGATAGTCGACGGCTTCATTCGTCACCACATATATTTATAAACTTCTTATTATAATGACGAAATAATAAGACTTAGTATAAACAATCTTATACACATGTGTACGGTATATGTATGACTATAGTACGCGATCTCATTATTAATGTATACGATTTTTGTACGAATTGTGCACAATTTTATGTGACAAATAGATTTAGGTTGTCATGTGTGAATTAACGAAATTGAAGTGTAATTTTGTATGAAGAATTGGTTATATGAAAATGTCCATCTGACTGTATTGTAAATTGTGGTAACATTATGTAGACATTTATTTGGTTATAATTTTACATAAAAAATATACGTCAAATTTTATATAATATGATTATAAATTTTAAACATAAATTAAATATTATTTTAATAAGTTTCTGTACTCCATACTACACTTTAAGATTTTCTTGAAATTTATCAGATATATTTAAGTGTTTTTAAAATACATAAATCTTGTAATTGTGATCGAAACTTGCACGTCGCGGACACATCCCGTAAAAATGCGCTTAAGATGTGCACTACACAATTCATGCAGATGTGCTCTAAAATTACATATCGTAAATGTGAGATTGAGATGTGTACTATAAAACTCATGTCGATGGCATTACACACTTCATGCGGATTGCGTATGACTTGTGCCGTGCATTCTTTTATTACATTTCTCGTACACACTTCTATATGCAAATATAATCATCACTTCATTTGACTTGTTTAGTATATAGTTATATGATTCGTTGGACGGAAAGAGTGACAGTACTTATATAAGGACTCAGGATAGATAAAATAAGATTTAAGAAGAAAATTTACATATGTCAGATTGATAAAAATTGTGATAAACTATTATTTTGATGGCTCCCCGTATATAATACATTTTTATATCCTAATATCTAATAATAAATAAAACAGCGACCAAGATATGAATGCATTACAATTTAAAAGTACTTATTACATGGTATCATAATTATCTAATGTCAAATATTAAGTGTTTAGAACATGAAATATAAATTATTTAGCCATATGGTGAACTTAAATTGAGTATAATTTCTGTTACTTCATATGATTTATGTTTTAAATGAATACCATTTATAGCAAAATTAAACATATAACATATTTATAATTCATGTACTATTATTTGTATTATTTTATACATATAAAAAAAAAATGTACAATTTTTTATCGATTATATGAATAGATAAATATTAAATTACTATTTCTTGGAATTCAAATACACAGTAGATATTCAAATGTATAGATAGCATTCTAATTGAAGTTTGACAATACATAATTTATAATAAATCACTACGAGAATTTTCTTAATTTCACCATTAACTCAATGTTATATACATAAAAGATTAACAATACAAATTTACGATCAAATCCACATGATTTCAGGATCAACAATAATACATACACCTCTGTTATCATAAAAGTCTATCCATCGCACCACCACATAAGAAATTTCATAATCATAAATTTTAGTCTATTCTTAACATTGTACAATAATTTCCCATAATTGAATATATAGTGCGAATCCTCAAGGAGAATCCTAAACAAAATATGTAGAACTACATTTTATATTTTGATGTACGATCTCAAATTTATGTAGGCACTATCTCTTGTTCTTAAAATTTATATCTGCAACAACTGTTTCCATTTTACTGGGAAAATACGCTAGCATAAGCGTAGTCGTTATTTTACAAATTCAGTTTTTTTATTCCGACATTATTACTGGATGCAATTTACTGTCATAATTAGTACTCTAACTCGATAGATCCATTTTTTTTTAATTCAACATGTAAAATTATGATTGCGAGTCTACGATTTCAAAAAGAATTAACTCTAAATGATAAGCTTGTAGAAAATATGCTGAAAATCAGAAGAAGCAATATTCTGAATAAAAAAATTATTTCAGAAAAAAACAAGAAAACCATTAGAATGAATATTTATTATTTTGTAATTTTATTAAAATTATATATTACAGGTATTAGTTGCGATGGTGAATGAAGTGACTTATATCCACAGGTTGCTCAACCTATATATAAATCTTTAGCAGCACGATCACAAAATATGTCATTAAAAATATATGATCAATCAACAATATATTTTACAGCATATTAAAAATAATTGTTTATTTTTCTGCTGAAATGTGATGTTACAGCCTATTAGATTTTCAATTTGAAATTGTGTTCTTCATTAAAATCTTACTGTAAACGGTGTGAAATTTTTAGAACGATATTGACTTTTACCATTGCTTATGGCTTTAAAAATAATACATTTATATAGATATTAAATTGAATTCCAATGCAGAAACAAATAATATTTTCATTTATTGTTCTATTTTATCCAACACTAAGCCTGCTCAAAATTATTTTTCTTGTAAATTTTATTTCAAAATAATTTTGGCCATGAATTGGAATAGAGGATAAAGCGTATAATAAATTCTGAAAATAAAATTTATTTAATACTTTAAATTTTTTTTGTAAACCGTACGTACGACATGCTATTTTGGTCAAACAATAATATCCAAAATCTGTAATTTCATATAAAATAACAATTTGAATATTACCTAAACTTAGACCTATTTGTGGATGTGAATATATATGAGTATTCGTGAACTTATTTATTTATCTTATGCAATTTTTATCAATGACAGACAGATGATAATATTTTATCTGTAGCTCATACATATTGGGGATGGAAAAGTGTAGGTATACCAATAAGAACATGTGATAAAGGTGACAATTAAAGGGCGATTTCTATGTGAAAATTGAGCATCTTAACCAGCATTATATACATTATCATTTTGTTATTAGTCTATTATTAGTTAAGATCCTTAGAGTGTAATCCATGATTTGTTTATTTATTCTAAGTAATAAGACTACAGAGTTATACGTCAATGCTTCCTACTATAATCAGTGGCGTCTATATATATCTATATACTAATTTGGTCGACTATACACTCATTCGATATTAATGCTATACGACGTCTCGATATGGAATGAGAAAAAAAATTTAATTGGATTAAAAAAAAATAATGAAGGATATAATAATAATGAGAAAGTAAGTAACCTGATGGGATAGAATTAACAAAATCATAGGAATTTTTTTTAAAATAAAATCTTCCGAAATATGTCAATTAATTTAAATATTCAATACGTTCAGAATTACGTATAGTCATAATTACGACTAAACATTAATTTTTTAGTCGTTTAGACTAAATTGGCCAATCTAAAATTGGAATGCATAACTTATGAATTTATTATCAACATCATCATTAACGCACATTGTGAATGAGAATACGATGATGACGACATTAGTGAACATTAAGGCAAATACCTGAATTTCAGTTGATTTTAAAATTGAATAGGTACAAAGTGGACATTTTTGGTCAAGTGAAATTTTGATTTATGATTAGCGGAGGATTTCTCTGGCGAAACCTTTTTGTTTTCTGGAAAACCCCGAGTCATATGGATTAGTGGAGTTAATCTATTGCTAAGTATCACATCGTAATCGTAATCTGAGTAATATTCAAGAGGGTAAAAAGATGACGTTAATGTCGTGTTACTTGAAGAAATTGCTCAACACAATCGTGGAAGACTTGATATTCATTAATTTATGCATATCAAAAAAATGTAGACTCAAATAACTATAATTGAAATATGCCAACTGGAAAATATAGGATCAATCATAATTATATTCAGTTATACATTTGAATATTTCAATAGAATTGTGCATAAATTCCTATAGCTAGTTTGTTGATAAATTGTTTTTTCAACCAGTCGACAATATTTAGAATTTTCTGATCAAAAACAATATCAAACAAAAGAGTGGAATTTGATCGACACTTTATTGAGACGATCATTTAATGAAAGTGCAAAATAAGCCACTTGACCAGTTTGAAGTCAATATATTAGTAAAATAGTGTCCGAAATTACTTTAAACAACTATTCTTAGCGAGCGTCAGTTTTCGTAAGAATTTTAATGTTTTTAAAAAACATGCATTCACTCTATTAGAGAATTGGTTATTCGAGACAATAATAATGGATTAAATATGATAAATTTTGGTTTTTAACAAATAAACTCGCATCGACAAGACTAGACTACTATGTCTATATAAATCCACTTCTGTACTCATATGTAAAGGTTTATTACATTTTATTTTTTTAATAAACACAAAATATATTACATTATTATGTATTTTAATTTAATATTTAATATTTATGATATATTATTATATTTACATTATAATCATACATATGTAAAATAGATTTATCAATATGATTCATAATTAAAAGTTTTCACAATTTACATATTATACAAATGTAACGTATTTTTTAAAATGGAAAATTTTCCTTCTTTGGCCGCCGGAAAATGAAAATATTTTCCATATAACTGGCAATATTGGAGTTCCTTATCAGATGGTAGAACTGATTGTCATTTATTTTATGACCGCGCATGGTTTCTAATAATAAATAAATATATACAGGATATAAAATCAAAATGTTTCTAACAGCTCTTCAAGCAAACTGAAACTTTCATTTTCCCATTCATATATCCTCTTACATCCATTTGAATCAGATTCAGTTGTTGCATATCAGTCGACTTTGACGGTCCCATTTTAAAAAAGAATATTTTCTAAAAAAATTAACAAAAAAGAAAAGCAGTAAAATTAAAACAGATGCCATAAAACTTTTAAATATATTGAAAACAATTTAAATAGATAAAAAAAAAAAATAGTGTAATTCCGCATAACAATTTTTGATTTTAATACAATTTTAGAAAATTATAAGTTAAAAAAGAAATTAATTTGGATATTTAGTGAAAAGTGTTTGAAATAATTATTATATGAAAAGTGTTTGAAATAATTATTATATATTAATTAAAAAAAAAAAAAGAAATCCAAAAATTGTGTTTCTTATTTACTTGTTTCTATAAACGGTGAGTAGCGACTTTAAAATAATTTGTTAAAATTTCAAAAAAAAATAAAATTTATTTGAATTTACTTCATTCCGAAAAAAAAGATAGCTTCAATAAAATAGCACAACAAAATAATCTATAATAATTGTTTTTTCGATGGTTTACTATTCTAATTTCTAACACTTTCTAAATCCAAAATATTTACAATTAATTCAAATACTTTAAAATTTCTTTTTAAAATTCAATATTTCAATAAATAATTTTTCATCAAACACCGATTTATAATTAAATTAGATTATTTCATCATTAAATTAGATTGATCCGATTTATTGCTGTACCTTTAAGGACATATTGTACAATACCTTTTATTTAGCTGTTCCAGTTCAGTTCTAAAATCTAGTAGCTTTTACTATTACTCAAAAAAAAAAAAAAAAGAAAAAATATTCCCAACCAGTTCGGAACAGTTACATAAATTTGATCTGCCACTTATCCTGTTTATTTGCAATAATACCTAAATATTTAGCCACTTTCAATCTTACCTCTATGATGATGATGTTTGAGATTTTATATTGAAACTTATTTGAAACGTATCATTATTGTCATTTCTAATACACATTTGATATCAAATATCAACCTTAAAAACAATATCAGTTTCTAATATAATTCGATAAAGTTGTATGTTGAATTAAAACTAAGTAGTTTTTTTTTCGATGATGTGTTCACGCATTAAGTTGAAAAATAAGACATTGTAATCTATAAATTTGACCACAACCGCAATCTATATTGGACAGAATCCAATGAATATGTTATAAATTTAGATTAAGCAATATCTGGATCTGGATTTTCAGTCGATCACATTTTATTGTCATTTGTATCACCATTACATTAGTTTTGATTACACTGTCCTAAGTAATCGGTGGTTCAAATTTTTTTGATATATTAAAAATTATTTACTACTTAAGTCAAATTTTGTCCGTTACTTATTAGACATTAGGTGCATTAGGTCCATAATTAATATGATATTATATAAAATACAAAGGTTTCAGTCACTCATTCCGTCGCTAAATTTATGTACCATTTACGTTATTATTGCTAGTTGATACATGAGTATAATATTCTAAGTTCCAATTAATACTATTAATACAATTTTACCGGCACTAGGCACTTATGTCAAATGTCCATCCTTATGATAAAATAAAAAGTTATTTTGTACTTTGAACAATTAAATGGTAGCCTTCTCCCAAATGAATAAATTGATTTAAAAAAAAAAGATAAAATCTGCTAGTCATAAATATTGGATAAGTATGCCTATTTAAGTGTAGTTTCACCAAAGTTTATTTCTTTTTAAAATCGTTTCAAGGTATAATCAGTACAGAACTACTAATCATGTGAGTTTTAATGCCAACATTTAGAATTACATAATAATATTAAGTCATATTACCATTTCTTCTAATTTGATAAACTAGAAATAACATAAAACATCGGCATATATTTATAAATTTTTTTCTTTATCACTTCATTATCAGTAATTGAGTAGTTTTTTTAAAAAATTATTATTATGTTGTAATTTTAAGTATCCAATTATAATTAAAATTTTATTAAATCAAAATTAATTCTAATAATGATAATAGGTTGCAATTATTTTATTAGATTAATGAATGCACAAATTTTATAATTATAATATACTTAGAGTTAAATTAAAAGTGGTGTAAAAATGTAAATAGGTAATGTTTTTGATTTTAGAATCTAGGTGATTTAAAAAAAAAAGACATTAAAATTTAGAATAATTATGGGTGTGATAGTGCGAAATTGAAGCATAAGATACAAATTGTACAGAAAACAGTAAGAGTTTTTGGGTAACTTGTAGCGTTTTTATTAAGTCCTTGCTGGTTCATTCCGATTATAAACTTTTATATGAACTTTATTCGTTAGGCCAATATATGGGTCGCTATATATATTTTCAAATAACTTCTCAACTTTGTATGATAAGTTTAAAGAACATAACATCTAAACATTTACGTCTCGAGGCGTACAGACCGGCATCACAATGTTACAAATATGCATGTAACACCAAATGTAAACGTAAATAACTATAATTGAAATTTGTCAACTGGAAAATGTAGGATCAATCAAAATTATCCAGTTATATATTTGAATATTTCAATAGACTGGTGCATAAATCCCTAACTATCTTTTAAGCATCGATCATACGCCACTACTGAGATATACCGTGATCGAGATACCGGTGAGACGGCATGCAGGTTGAATAACCTCGATGGTAGTTACCAACATATACATTATTCTTAAGAACCAATAATATTATTGTCAATACTTTTCGCTACATATATTGACTAAATTTGTATTCATTCAATTTATTTCTAATAGTTATTAGAAATTAAAAAGTATTAGGTGTAGATTATCAACTGAAATTATTATGTCAATATATATTTCCACACTAAAATTTATTCATATACATTACAGTCCAATATTTATATTGATGTTATTATAAAGAAATAAGATATAAGACACTACTGGTGCAAGAAAAACTTCTTTTCGCAGATGTACTAGCTAAGCAGAATAGACTACACACGGTTCATTACTCAACCCCTAACAAATAGAAAGAAAATTTGATTTCTTACACTTCTTACACATATATTGCTTATTTCTGTCAATAAATTATTGTCAGATCTAAATCTCTAAAATATTCTGGAATTCTCTAGTATCACAATCAATTAATTCATGTACATTTAAATAATGTATTCATATTTGCCAATATTATGTTCCACTTGAGCATAATTTATTGACTATGTAAACATAGTATTAAAGGGTTTTATACTTACTATTGGATTCGATTCAATTCGCTTTTTAACATGATAACGTGAAAATGCTTTGAAATATTTGTGAGAAAAATTTTAGAATTTTTTGAAATTTTTATGATCTAAATTCAAGTTTCAATTTCCACGGATAAACCTATTTCAATTACATTTTATACGTAAAATTACATACTTTTATTGAATAACTATAAATACTATAATTATGTATGTTCTGATTAAAATACAAAATTAATAACTAATTTTTCTTAGAATTATTCCTTTAGTGCTGTTCAATACCTAAACCTGTACTCTCATCTTATATTCTTGAATGCAATGTTTCTATTAAATTCTAAAATTATTAGCTAATTTAATTTTCTTAGAATTATTCCTGTATTTCGACCATTGAACACTAATTTCAGTTTTTTTTTTTGAATATTTGTTTTGCCATATGATTTTCCCTTATTCATCATTCTACATAAAAGTGCTGATGGGAAAATTATGATTTGAAATGTATATATTATTAATATTATTTATAGCTCAATACTGAAATAATTAAAGGGTATGGAATCCAATTATTGGACGAACAGTCATGAAAAAGCGGTAATATTATAAATAAATACAAAAAAAATAAATATAAAACTACTACTACTAAGAAAATACGAGTAAAAGTTACTTAATTTGTTTGATTTATTTGTAAAAAGGGTTTATGTGTATAAAATAAATTATTTATTACATTCAGTTAATAAGGAAACAATCCGCCTAACACAAATACGACAGATATAATTTGTTAATTAGGTTAATTAAATTAAATGTTACTCCATTCGCCTACCAAACAATCAAACATAACCATGTAGAAAACAACTATTTGACATGCTACTCGGTAATCACACGCAGTGTGAAAATTTCAATTAAATATTATATAAATCTTTAGCGGTTGAAATTTTCAAACGATTTTATAGATATTTATTATAGAAATAATAATTTTAATTAGTGTTATGCTACCCATATTTGTCTGTGTATAGACTAGAAAATGCATTTGTTGTTTGACACCTGAAATATAGTAATCCCATTTTACTCATATTCGATATGAAATCTATACAAATTTTGTATAAAATGTGCGTACAAAATTTTATCGCAACAAAAACGTTTCAAATTTAATGATGGACACAGCTGAATAAACGGACGAACTAATAAATGGGCATACTGATACAGCCTAAGCACAACTGTAAAGTTTTTCCACTAAAATAGTTTTCCTTCATTGTGCCGGATGAACGAATTCAAATACAAAATGTAATAGAGTTCTTTTTGGGATTACTAATTTAAACACTTTAAGTAGAATAACAATATTATTTCTGGAATTGTGGGAATCAATGCGTTTATACAATTGAATAGTTCAGTAGAGTGACACGTAAATTCCCATAGCTACATACTTCGTTGTTGAGATGTTATTTGAAGCGTTTCCAATGCAAACATAGCAATCACATGGAAAACTACATTAAGTTGTAATGTATATTGATTAAAGTGTTCAATAATTCAATTGAGTGGTATTTAAATGCACAGAGCTATCTAGATTGTCGCCGAAATATTTACCACTCTCCATTCGCCATATTTGGTGAAATATCAAAATAAAATATTGAAATCTCTATTTTATTTTGTAATACAACAAAGAAATATACATATAAGTTATTAGTAAGGTTACTGTACCCATTTTCCATATGCGTTCATTGTACCGATCAAGTGGAAGACACAATTAATAAGTTTTAATATTGTAAAGTTAATAATTCATAGGTTTGATATTCGTTTATTTGCAATGTATTGATATTTTGTTTAAAATAAATTAAGAAATTTTCATTTTTAGGTAATATTGTTAGTAAGAATAATATATTTAATGGTATCCATTTCTTTCATAACTTTAATGTCATTGATGATGTTGTAGTACTAGTAATTTCAATTCCAAGAATTTCATCATCTCCAAAAAAATCAATGCTTACTTCGTATTAAAAATTATAAAAAAAAACTCAATATTTTCCATTACGTCAATTTACAATTTCAATCATCTGAGACTACGCTGCTCTATAATGCGGCATTGTCTGATTTAAGGCAATCATTTTTTATTTGTCCTGCATATTGATGATATTACCATTGAGTAAGTGTCGACGCAAATTTAAACAAAATCTCAAATTGCATGTTTTTAAATCAGTTATTTATCGGTACTATTGTATGAAATTTTGACAAATATCATCATTTTACAAATCCAAGTATTCGTCAATGTATGATGAATTAAGATTGGTGGCAATTATCAAATCATGAAGCTGTATACATGAATGTTGGATGATGAAAATGAAACTGGATCGGTCATATATGAAGACGTTCAGTCGATATGAAATCTTAAACTAGAATCTATAGAGAGTAATAGAAGAGCTAATAAACAAAAAATAATGTGTTGGAGAATGATCATCAAAGAGGTTTGTACCATAGGAAGATGTTAAGGGAAATGAACATAGTTGCAAGAAATAATGAACAAATGCGATTGTTGTTCATGGTTTGTGCCCTACAATTCATTGTATTGTGAATGGTTGGTGATGATGATGATTTATAAATGTTATATTAATTATGTCGAATTTATTATAAAGAATCCATATGTCATACTGATGATGACAAATGGGCAAAATTCTCTCTCATCGTATGTAATTACTAGCCGTTAAATGATGCTGTATAGAACACACTTTATAGAACAAAATATAATTAAGCATTTTAAAAAATATTTTGTACTCATTTGATTACTGATAGTAACACAAAAAAAATTTATTTAAAATTAATATTAAAACACAAATGGATATAATCATTCTCTTATCAGACTTTAAAATGAATAGGCAATCGAAATTAAATTATCTAAACGTATATTTATGATAAATTTGTAAAAAAAAAAATATCAATTTATCAATTAAAATGTAATAACCATAAATAAACATTCATCTGTTGATGAAGATGAATTATTTTTTAATATAAAGATTATAACGACAATGTATACTCGTACTGGGGTAAAACAATGTTACCCTTATCTTACGATATTTTATAAAGCGTATGTAATAACTTTTCGAAGCAAAAAAAATAAAAATTCCTTGGGCATAAAACATGTTAAATTAAATAATTTTCTAGATAATGAGATGTTATTCAAGAGTATTTAAATATCAAATACCTATCTTTATTTGGAGTCATAAATTTGAACATTGGATATTATATTATACATACTTGTACTTAATAGGCTTGTACAATTTTTTGTGTTAACAATAAAATGAGAATTTATTATGAACTATAGAGAAGTTTCTAAAACAAATCCAACTTTCTAAAATTCTCGCATATACATATTATATGAAAAATTAAAGAAATATACAACTGTTATATTTTTAACGAATTCTTTCCAAAACTGATTAATATTCTTACATCTGCATAAAACCGTTTTAGTAAAGACATGGTATGTGGTGTATGGTAGACAAATGAAAATTTGGAATTTTGTCAGAAATAGAAAGAAACCTGTAAATGAATATACCCAAAATTCATCAATATCTGCTGAAGCATGGGTTAAGCATTTCTAAAATTTAATTACCAACACAGAAGAGTTTCATCTGAGACATACGAGGCACAGAGCACAAGATAATAATTTTTATGTCAACCAATATCTGATTGAACAAGCAATATAATGAAAAATTGGAAATCTTCCGGTATTGATGATATATCAAACGAGTGTCTGAAATATGGTGGATACAACCTAATTGCTGAAATTGTTAAATTGTTCAATAAATAAATTGAACGTAAAGAGATACCCACAGATTGGAGATCTAGTGTAACATTACCAATATTTAAGAAAACTTAGAATGATTTCAGAAAGAATAGATCAACTATTTGATTCGATATTCATATTACGACAGACAACTTGTGAAGAAGTACATTGAATACAATACACCAATTTTCATGTGCTTTGTTGATCTTTTACATGCTTTCGATCACATCCAATTTGAATGTTATAAATAATTTTAGAAGAAGCCAACATACAGCTAAATATAAAGCAGATATGGTCTAATACAGCAGATATATGTTAACAACATAACGGAATTATAGTATAATTGTAAAGCTCACAAATAAAATACGAATTTCAACTGAAATCCGTTAGGGTGATAGTTTAAGCTCAACATTGTTCAATATGGTTCATTGTTCAATTTGGTTCATACAGAAAATTAAATCTACTGGAACACATACGCATTAA
>JANSTX010006647.1:0-20238 GCA_027564355.1 Penthetria funebris | reverse complement strand
AGGTACGAGATATCAACTATTTTGCAATTCTCTTTAATGAATATTTATATATTATGTTGTGATCCGTTAAACAATTTGGCCGCCTCCAATAATTGGCAACCAATTATACGTTTCTCTTGTTTTAAATCTGTTTATATTTACGTCGGCGATATGATAAACATTCAAAAGTATTCACATAGTATTTTGAATATCGGTTATATTCAATTAAGGAATAATAATGTTCTTAACATACTAGCATCTATTGATATTAGCAAGGGAATGGGTTCGAACTTGCTTTGTCCTATTGTACTAAAAACTTGCGCTGAATCCTACTGAGGTTTCAAAAATTATATCACCTCTATCAACATGACTTTATTATGGATTGGTCTGCTTCAACGTTGCTATTCACGATACCGTTGCAATGAATGGCGATAGAGTCTGGTTTTGGCATCTGGATGTGTTGTATACTGAACTTTAGTAAGGCTTTCGATAGAGTTTCATATAAAATTCTATGTAGAAAACTTGAATACAATATGTCAAGATGGACGATTGCTAATCAAGATCATTTTTAGTTAAGTATGGAGTGCCTTAGGGTAGCCACCGCATCTTTAATATATTCATCAATAACATTGTTAAAGTATTTATAGTAAATGTAAGTGTTTAATGTTTGTAGGCGATATAAAATTATAAACGAATTGGTTAGATATATAACTAAATACATAAAAGAACAAATACGCAAATGGTTCTTCCAATATTTATTCACTAGCTCGCTTCATGTACCATTATTTATCTTCTGCCTTCAGTACAAATAGGCGTTTGGCATAGTCTTGCTCCATGGTAACCAATAGATTTGTTTATTTTTGGCGCAATCAAAAGAATGATTGAGAATGGTGTAGATAGGAGATGAAGAAAATTTAAAGTTCAGCGAAGATCTTAAGTGAACTGTCATCATCAATCATTCCGTTTCTAACATGCAAGTAATAATCAAAATTCAGTATCTCACTAATAATAATAGTATACAAATTTAAGTAAGAGAAATACACGAAAAATGACTGAAAAAAATGTCATTATTAAAAACATTCACTAAATATCGCTTATAATATTTGAATAAACCTGCTTAAAAAAAATAATAGAAATATCAACAACTAGTTCGAAAGTGGCCAAAGTTAAAAACCCCATAAAAAAATGGAAATTAATTAATAATAAAATTAATTTTAATTCATAATATTTAATTTATTTGTCATCATTTCACTTTTCGTTTCATGTAATGCTAACATAATAAAATGTAAAATGGTATTTAAATTATAATTAATCATATATTTTATTAGAAATAAGATCATTTTATTGTTACTTGAAGGTATTCAGGACATTTTACACATATTTTAATAATTATGAGCTAAACGATCTTTAAACATTGGTAACTATACATTTTTTCATCTTTAGAAGTAAAATAAAGACATATCATATGTAATAACGCTTTAGGTTGATGTAAACATAAATATGCAATTCGAATTCAAGGCATATGAGGGGAGAATCTAACGCATATTTTATACCATATATAGTATAATTATTGTATAGGTGTGAGAGTAATTATATAGTAATTAGTGCAATTATTGTGCAGGTCTGCAGACATGAACAACAAGAAGTTTATAGATCACATTTTTTTAAATATTGAACATTTAGATCGAATAACACTCTGCCATTTTCTGCATACTATGAGTATATATAATGACTAAGGTTTTTAATAACGTATTCTAAGAATAAAATGAGAATTGTGACCATCAACACTAAATACATAACATCAAAATTATTTAAAATAGCCATAGTATAGATATTCCAGTGTCCCAATATTTCAAAAGAAAAATCTCCATTTACTATCGGCATTATTACATGGAAAATTCTTGACACAATGAATTCATTTAGTAAAATAAGGTAAATTAGTATAAATATGTCCTAACCTAAAATATTAGTCAACGACGCATATTCTACTCAATCTCACATACAACACCCACTTTGCATATTGAAATCACTTCGAGCAATGCTATGTCAAAGTTGGTCCTTAACTTGCTGATGTCACAATCGATATACCAAAGTTTGCATTATACGCTTTTCACCCACATCCAATTCAACCCTATCCCGCGTTCAAAATATTCTGGTTTTTACAGTCCGTTTTTCCAACTCACAATTTACAGCTATTGTCAATTAACATTTTTAATTTAACATGAATGAATACTCTACTATAATCATTTAGGTGTTGATGTGTTGTATTTCAAATAATAAACTTAGTTCACAGAACTTAATATATTTTGTAATATAAATAATTATATAATAAAGAATTTTTGGATTTGAACTCAATTTCATTTAACAAATTTATGTCAATTAATTTCATTTGTTGATATATGTAAATATTTAATTCTCACTCACTCAAAATAATGATAAGCATAAATTTTCCTATATGAAATTACCGCCGATCAAAAAAATCATCATCATTGTCTATTGACTTGGGTTGAATCGTTGCCAGTGCATTGAATAAGTTTCCGACCGTTACCATATATACTGTAGAAATTGCAATAATATTACAGCTAACGTAGACAAAGTCGACATCTTAAACGAATGGTATTCCCAGCAAGTGTTTGTGAAAAAATTTCACTTTGTTAGAATGTATACAATACTATTAATTCTTTATTTCGTCTTTCTAATATTATTGTTTTCTAAAAATTATAATTTTTTTTCTCCAATGCAAAACTGTTTTGTTTCAATTGAGTGTCAGTAATTATTTCGCAGTGAGCAGTAAAATTAGCAGTTAAAATTGACATTCTTAAAATTATAAAGTTCTGATACAAATCCACTAACCTATGAAATGTACCAACATTTTTGATCAGGAACAAAAATTGAAATGTCTCGTAAACGGTTGGAGATAGTGACATGTTGTTAACGGTAAAATAGATACCAATGTCTACTAAATTTTATACTCATATGACAAATACTCAGCTGCAACAATAGTCTAAAACTCGTGAAATAACATGTAATTACATGTAAAGTATCAAAAAATGGACTTCAATTGACACATCTATTTCCTGAATCATAATTGTTTTCATTGCAACCCTTGTTGATTTTTATCCTTTATATGATATCAGGCAAATTAATTGTATCTTTTAAAATAACGGTTTTAGTCACTAATATAGAACTGCAACGTGAAGTTGCAAATGTCACTCCTTTACATAATCCCTAACAGTTTGATCACACAGAGTTTTATTTAAATAGCATTTACTGTTCCATTTACAATCTTGTTTTATCGCTTATGTTTGTTTATTCTTAACTGCGAAATGACCTACAATGACCTAATTCAATTTCAATCAGCGATTTTTTGTCTAATTGAGTTAAGTTTACTGCAGAAACGTTTTGGCTTATTTAGAATTTTGATAAATTATTTTTAAATTACGAGTCGTATGTGATTTATTATTTTAAATTACAAGAACGCTCTGAAGCAAAATGAAATTTAATTTGTATAGGTCAAGTTTGAGAAGATGAGTTATAAATTAAAGTACGCTTGCATTATGCAAGAAGCCTTCTGAACATGGTTTTAAACAATGATAAGCCAATCAGTATATATTTGATTCCTTGGCATGGGATTGTCAGGATAACCATGTAAAATTTTACTGAATTCGTCATAAATTGTGCTGCATAGTTGTAATTAATTTTATATTTTACTGATATTTTAAAGTTATAGGCTTATAGACTATTGATTTTTTTTTTAATCAATCGAATACGATACTATAAGAAAAACTAAGATCACAATATTAAATATTTATAATGTTTTTTTTTTATGAATTTCAAATGCAAATATTTGATTAAGATTTTAAAAAACAAGAGAAACGTATAATTGGTTGACAATTATTGTAGGCCCAGGAAATTGTTTAACGGATCACAACATTATATATATAAATCTCAAGTTATCGTGCGCAATATACATGGGAGGTGCTGCAAGTAGTAATCCGATTAAACTTATACTCCCACACATTCTTTCAATTATAATATCAGTTAATGTAAAATTTGAAATCTGTATGTTTAATGTATGGAGGAGTAAAAAGTTTGTATGGGAGGTAAACGAACATAGCCTCACAAATCAGATAAAAATGACACGTGCAAAATTTTATAACGATATCTCGAAGCATTCTCAAGTTATCGTGCGCACAGACGGACGGACGGACATGCTTAAATCAACTTTTTTTTCAATGTGTAATTTTTTTTTTCTGGGATGTTTATTTCTTGGAGTTACATGAACGGAATCAAATACAATAGACCCTTGGAACTTCGGTCCCAGGGCCTAAAAATCCTACTAGACACCAAACATATCTAAAGAAATTGAAAAATGTTTCAAATCATACTCATTGATTACATTAAGTTTAAACTGAACCTTGTGGGATGAACTAAAACAAGTGGATTTGTAAATTTTAATCTAGTATGTTGTAATTCTATTTTGATTTGATTTTTGTTAAATGTCATTAAATTATATAATGTCAATATGATTATTTTTTTTCAATATTATTTAATATACAAAATGTGTTCTAGTGTCAAATTGTTATTAGACCCTATGGTCATCATTATACTAAATGTATAAGCGTAAGGGTTGGGATGGTGTGCTACTATAATCAAGTTTTTGTTATACACTTTTTGATGTGCTAGGTTATTCGAATATAAGTAAATTTATATATACACACACATAATCTATTAAATTAAAAACATTAGTGATTAGATTAGAATCAATTATTTAATTTTATGATATTGAAAATATTTAAAGGCCAGCTGATGCATGTGATGTACTATATGCGTTTGACAACTGTGCATGTTATATATTATATATATTTTTACTTAGTTTTATTGTCAATTCTGTTAGTTTTACTATTTCGATTAAATTTACCAAAAGACACAAGTCATTTTCATTGTATAAATCCTCACGTCTTATTTCCTCCATTGTCGTTTTGTATGCACATTTTAAATTAAACTATTTTTTCCATCATACGTATAAGGAAGTTCCATCTGTCTACAGTCTAACATAAGTTTCTCTTCTCTTTAACAAATTGTTGCAAAATTTCGTTTCTTACCGGCGATTTACTGATAAGATCTAATATCCTGTTATTAACATTACTTAAATTGTTCATCTGTATACACATAACTTATAACATACATTTTCTAGCAATAATACATCAGCATTTTTGGAAAGTAGACTAAAAACACTTCAAATTAATAAATTTGTTTTATTGAAATGTTTTAACATCGTCTACTATAGTTGTAGGACTCAACCGTGTGATAAAAATATATTATAATGCTTCATACATGTTTACTTGACTACTTGTAGAGAACCATTTTGTATCTTTGTCGACATTAGAACATATTGATACAATATGGTCAAACGGCTGGCATTATTAATTAATGAGTTAGATTCGATCAAATGAAATAAATTCATAGAATGTTTAATTCCATGATATATCGGCTCACCGAATCTTATATAGGTCTAATATTCTTCATTTAATTCCATTATATTGAGGACCAAGAAAGTAATGCATCTTATCACTTTTTTATAATATAATTTTTTTTTTCTGTCAATCCCACAATCTTTATTGAGATATCATCCAGGTATGGTTAGAACATTAAGATATTTGAGAATGTAATACCAAGATATTTTAACGTATTAACGTTCAATAGTATATATACCCATTGAGTCTCTGGCATTAGTTGATGATTTAGTGGACCAGTGACCATGGCATTCTATTACATCACATTTGATTAAAGTTCAATTTAATCTTCATGTCATTAAATGAAAATTCATGATTTTAGTTGCAGTAGTTAGGTTAGCATGTGGTTCAACTACAAGTAATAGTATATTATCTGCATACTCAATTTTAGCGATTGAATTGTGAATTGTGAATGGAGTTCGGATTACTTTTAAACGAAAAACCATACATAATGTGTCAATGTGCTGATGTATACTATTAGTTATTTACTGTACTGATGAGAATTATTAGTTCGAAATCAAAGTTCAACATCTTATCATTATATCATGTGGATTCTATAGTATTTTTACGGTTATTTTTCCGTCTCAATCAAAGTTATTAGTTTATATATTTGACCAAATCACCAAAGAACAAAAGATAAATATATAAAATATAATAATTACACTGATGAGAACAATTAGTTCGAAACCTGAACTCAAAACCATGCTCTAGTGCTTTGAATAATATGTGAATTCTACAGTAGGTCAAAGGGTTTAAATTTAAACCGAATTGCTGCATATAATTCAATATACATAATAACATATTTCCATATTATTCAAAATTATTTCTAAAGTAAATTTGACCGCTGCTGTGCTAAAAAAAAAAAACCATTTATAATTAAATAATAAGATATGTGCAATGTAAATTTTATGTATAAATTATGTAAATATGATGTGATTGAATGGAGTGTATTGAAGATAATGACTACACATCATTAATAATGACAGTTATTCGTTGATGTCCTATATGCTCTCGCTTGGAATTCAGGTATATATGCTTAAAATTGAATGACTGCTACACTTGGAAGTTGATAAATAGCATCGTGTCACAATTTCGACGACGTTTTCGTCAATAGCAGAACTGTCAACCAACGAATTTAAATTTGGATAAGTCTTACACTTATGTGATTAATCAAAGTATGCACTAATTAATAGTATATTTCTAAATAATTAGTAATTAGTGGTAGATATAGACTGAAATAAAGTTGCTTTTGAGAAATTGTCAACAATGTTAATTTTTCATTGACACTCTAAAGATAAGGATGATGTTAAACCCAGATTCCACAGTCAACTATATAGGAATGCAGCACTATAGACATGATCCACTTGAAATATATTAAAGTACATAAAAATCAATATTTCTCTATTACATAATTTAAGTATTATAAATGAAATACATAATTTTTTTCATTTATTTTTTTTTTTTTAATTTATGCTCATCAAATAATATAAATTAAGCAATACGCTTGAATGATACATAACGATTTTCCATATATTTTTATATTTATGTATTTCGTTACATAAATTACTATTTATTTTAAAAATATTATGCAGCAAAGTTTAATGCGTTTAATTTAATGATTTTAATGTTGTAGTTTATTTATTTTTTCGATTTTATTTTATTTTATTTTTTTTTTTTTTCAAAACTACTTATATACATAATTTTAATAGTTATAAATTTATGATATTTATTAGAAATATTAAATTTAAATTAAATAATAGTGTATGGTATATAATACACATAAAGATGCAATATTTTGTAAATATTACAGTCAATATTGAAAAAAGTGTTTACACACTAGAAATCGTTAAAAACTAAGAAAAATCAATAATTAATTTATAAATAAATAATGTAATAAAATAAGTCATATTAAGAGTGGCTACTTTTTAAGTTCACATACGCATCTTAAGTGTAGTAGCTTATAATAGCCATAATTTATGCATAATGTTGTTTCTCCTCAATAATCAACTTACCTTTTAACATAACATACCTTTCTTTTCTGTTAAAAAATCTTTAGTCATTGCTGAACCGCGAAACGTGAAGATTCGAAATTTTTTTTTATAAAGAAAATAAAAACTACTATAATTTTTAAAATTGAAAAAATATATTTTTTTTTTTAATAAAAAGACATATTTTTGTTTTTTTCTGTTATTTTAAATTAAGTGAATTAATGTAATTTAATTTGAATTATATTTATGTGATAATAATTAAATAATTAAATTATTATTGGCGCGCTTTAAATTATAAAATAAATAATAAATTTAAATATTTAAAATTACTGGTGTATAAATAAAAAAAAAACGCTTGATCTGAACATGAGATAAATGTGGATTATTACCTTGATCCAATAATTGGAAATAATAATATTAATTATATATTAGATAGTTTTTTAGTGTTTTTTTTTTTTAAAAAAAAAGGTTTGTACATAATTTAATAAATTTGTAATTAAAATAAAAACAAAATATTGTATAAATGATCTATAACTTTTCTTAAATTCATTAAAAACTATTTTAAATAAATCTAAAATTTGATCTAAATTCATCGGTTCAATAATTCATTTTAAAAATTTAATTTTAAAAACAGAAAAGAAATTACTATTTTTTAACAAACTATTTGATTAACATTTATTTTTTTGGTAAATCTATAAATATTTATGATTTTAATAATTGAAAGAAAATAAAATAAATGTATTTTAATTTATTTTTTTTTTTTTAGAAAATTTAACTAATTTCAATTAATTTGATTTAGTGAAAAGACCATTCGCAAACATGCCCCAGATCTTAAGCATGCACATACTCTTATATGCAATTAATTGAATAATTTCTTTTTTTCTTTTTTTTTTTTAATTTCTTTAATTTTTTTGCAATTTATATTTCTTTTGAAATGTAATGAAAAATTTAATAAAAAATATTAAAAATTGAACGGATATTGCATATTATTGATATATGATTTATTTACTATAAATCTTTGTTGCATACATTATGTAGTATGTATTTATGATTCAAACTGTTGAACATAAATTTATGTTTTAATATTCTTATTGTTATTATAATAAAAAAAACAAAAATATTGTCCAGCTTCGGTGGGCAATAAACAAATAGAAATTTTTTTTAAAAAAAAATTATTGGACTAGTTTTCTAAATGAACTCTGATAGCAATCAAAATTTCACAATGATTTTGAACAGTTGAATAGTTTTAATACAATTATAGGTTAACTTTTAGTTTCATTTTTAAATTGACAAAACTATCCTATTATAATAAGTATTTATCAATATGTATGGTTTCATCACTCTTAAGGTGTTACCAATTAAAAAGGTTGTAGTTTTGTCAATTGTCAGAAGAAGTCCATTAGATTCATGTGAGTATTATGTTGTGAATATAAATTGACTGTGCAACGTACTTTTGTAGAAAATAAAATTATTTTGTCAAACTTTATAGGATGGTGCCGAGGCCTGTAGAAATATAGCACCTTTTGTTTGTACACATGAGTAAAAACGAGTATTTGCCGTTATAGTAGTCCAAACCATCACACAAATTGTCGCTTATTTATGTATAGCACCTCGGTTGTCCAAATTTTTGCTAACTTACCCTTTAACTACAAACGAGTATTTTGTTTGTGTTCGTGTTGTAGAACTGTGCCTAGTTTCCCATCATAAAACACGAAATTTTCGAATTCACCAGTTCCATACAACAATGCATTTTTTTTTTTTTTTTTGATCATTAAAGCCTTTTGTGTATATGTTATAAATCTTGAATTTCTTGCATTTTTTAAAGATTTAACTTAAGTTCATTGTTTAGTATATACGGCATATATGGTTGAGTACTGTTATTTTAAATTTATTAATAAAATATTATTTGTTATGAATATTACTATCTAGGCATAGTGCATAACCGTACTACATACATATATGGATATGGTTAGCATTTAATGAATGCTTTTTTCGTGCCCGTTTTCACAATTTCCGGTCGATCAAAAACTCAGTTTAACAGTCGTATGTGAAAATCAATCAAAATATTGCCTATTTTAAAATTATTATACAATTTTTAGTTTTTAGATATTAATCTCGGTTATTAGATGAACATTTACAATAAGATAAAAATTTTACTAATATCACAGTGCATGTATACAGTCAAAACTGACCTATCATCATCTGAACCTTTACGCCTCGAGGGCGCATAGGGCGGCATTACGCTGTAAATTTGCCGTTTCAAATATATGCATGTAACACGAAATGTAAACTTAAATAAGTATGATTGAAATTTGCCAACTGCAGAAAATATAGGATCAATCATTATCCAGTTATACATTTGAATATTTCAATAGAGTGGCACATAAATTCGCAGCTATACCCAGTTTGTTGTTGAGTAGTTTTTTTTTTCATTTTTCAATCATTCGACACACATGACATTAATACCATATGGCATGTTCGAATTACCGGTAGCGTGAAGGTAAATAAAGATTGGTTGAGTAACCTAGTCGGTCACAACCATTCGTCACCAAACTTACCTATAGCAAAATAAATTTATTTTTTAAATATTTGTACTGATGAAAACTATTAACTCGAAAAGTAAATTTTTAATAAAACCATATATTAAAGAAATCAAAAATGATTTGGCGATCAATCAAAATATATTGTTATAAAAACTACTAAGGTAGATGTTCTATTTCTTTAATGACTCTTCCTTATACATAATCATGGTCAAGAGGTTAACGAAAAGGCTATGTTTTGTCATGTAGAATAATAAAAATAATACAAAGTTCATTTATTCAATATAACAATTCAAACAAATTTATTACAACAAATTATTATTTTACTTTACTATTTTTATCTTATTTTCTCGTAGTATAGATTCTCTATTGAAGCTTTATTTGATAATGAACGGTTAGCTACAATGCTGACGCTTATATAGTGGAGTAATCTGTATCGAGAACACTTTGGTATTTTCTCAATAGTTTCATCCAGAAATTTCTATCAATTGTACGGTTTTTTCTTGCATTGTTATTCATTATTTTTGATATTTCATATTTGTTGGCTATTAGTAATAGATGCCGTGAGATAGTTGTGTAACAATATAGTAGAAAATATGCACATGAATATAATTTAACTAAGACCTTTAGTGAAATACAAATCTATCATGACGAATTTAGTGGTCGACAATCATCGATATTACCAAACCCGTTTTTCCTGAACACGGTGTCACCGTATACATTTCAGTCATGACGTATGGTTAAGACTTAAAACATTGCGTTCATGTCGTGTGTGTCGTATTTGTCGTGTGGATTTAAAAAAAAAAACAACCCAACAACAAACTAAGTAGCTGGAGATTTATGTATCACTGTACTGAAATTTTCAATTGGCATTCAACACCACCATATTAATGACAAAAGAAGATAAGGCACACTAATGAAGTGTGAACGTAAAGGCATTGAAACAGCAACACAAATTCATATTTTCTTCAATAGGTGCGTAGGGCGTATACTAAAACGTTTCTGGCCAAATACAATATCAAACGAGAATTTGAGAAGACTAGCAGATCTAGAGGCGATGAACAAGTCAGTCGATTAAAGTGCTCAGAATGTGCAGTTATGTAATTATCATCTATTGTGTCCGAAAAGAGTATATTAATCTAAAATTCAAAATGATATACGAATGATATTAGTTTATCCGCAGCACATTCATTGGGAAAGGGATTGAAATTTAATCACAAAATGATAAATTTTTATTTTAAATAAATTATTGTCTATACAATGTGACTCGAACTCACGTCTACACCGTCGTTACCACCACAACACCAGATCATAAATTACGTACTATTTAATAAGACAAAAAAAACTTGAAATTTAATTAATTTAACTAAACTAATTGTATAAAAAAACTAGTAAGGGTTGCGTCAATACTTTGCACAGTCTCAAGATGAACCATAGAAAAGTAAGAGGGCTTTTGAGTCATGTAATAAATTAAGAAGCTAGTGAACTGAAAAAATGATAAACTGATGAAGTCAGGTCATAAACTGGGTATTATAAACTCTGTCCATGCATTTGTATTGCTAAAAATAGCAGCACCTAAAAGACACCATGAAAAATTAATTCAAACAATATTCGACTACGAAGTCAAAAGTTAATATTTTAAAAATTCATGATAATTGGGTCCAGCGGTACATAGTTCCAGAGAACTTAACTTCTTACATTAGAATGCAAGGAAGTAAGTTAAACATTAATCATCATACGTACTGGTCACTAAATACAAACTATAGTACTTTTTTGTCACTCATTTACATGCATTTCTTTGAATTCGTGATCTCACCTTTTAAATCATTTTTGATGATGTTGCTGATTTTTTATGACCAGTTTTATTGCGTTTTGTGATGCTACCAGAATGGTTCAATACACAATAAACATTTTATTAACATGTAATTGTGACAACTTGTAGAGACGTTCATTAAATCCATCTTCCTAGTTTCGTCAATCTCAGACTTTTGATCGAATCCAACTATAGATGATGTTATAGAAATTTTCAGGGCGAATAATATACAGCAGAATATAATAGGTATAATACACAAAATTAATATGAACAGTACAACTCGAGTAAAGATATGCGTAAAATGAACAACAGAAATACCGATATCAGGGCGATAGTTTAAGTTCAACGCTGTTGGTGTGGTAATCAATGAAATAATAATGAAAATTAAATCTATCTGAATTGGTTATAAATTGGGCATTCAACTGATTAATATTGTTTGCTATGCGGATGACGCTGTCGTAAAGACAGAAAATGAAAGCGATTTATTTACTTCTCATTTAAACAAATCGCTGAAAGCTTTAAACATTTTGATATTTATCGCGATAAAACTAAAACAGTTGTTATTTCTTTTATGAGTTTTCGTTATTTGGATGCAATAGGGAACCGAAAAGATTGCATGAATGCTAGATATCCGCATCTCAAAACTTTAGATAGATTTCTAGATAAACACAGGTCCTAGCAGTATTAAGATAGAGGAAATTGTCAAGTGTAACGGTACAATATTTTGTATCTGTAGTTATATCTTGTCAACAAAGATGATATTAGAAAATCAGCCGATCATCATTATTATTTCTGTGTATATACTCCATAAATATGAAATCGGATAAATTTATCAACTTTAGTTCAATAATGATTTTCATATGATTATATCGGATATACGTTTTATGGCTAAACATAACTTACATACGAATGGAGTGGTCGACTATCTTCGCGGTTGCTCAACCAATCTTTACCTTCCACGTGATGTCACCGATAACTCGATCACGATATATGACAGTAATGGCATGTGATCGAGACTAAAAAGATAGTACTAATGATCGTGTTTGTCTACTAGTTAAAAAAAAAGTTAACAACAAACTAGGTAGCTGGAAATTTATGCACCACTCTACTGAAATATTTAAATGTGTAACTGGATAATTATTATTGATCTTTTAGTTGGCTAATTTCAATTATAGTTATTTGAGTTTACGTTATTGTTGTTTGATTTTTTTTTAACATCGTAATGCCGCCCTATGCGCGCACTCGAGGCTTAAAAGTTTATATGAGATTAAATGATGTTTATAATAAATACAAAATTTATTCAAATTCAAGAATACCCTATACCAATCTTTGTTATGGAATTTGAAACGATTTAAAGGAACTGATAAAAAAATTTACAGAATAAATTTTATTTTTAATGTTATCCTGAACACTGAAAATGTAGAGTTCAGCACCCTAAACCATGACAAAATATTATTGATTCGATTTGCTTCTATATTATAGCCAAATGTTATGATATTTGTTTCATTCCACACGGATAGGTCACTAAATCATATCTTTAATTATAGGTCAGTAATACTGTACAATGACTATTATTCATATTAATGTGAATAGTCTTTTGTAATATACATACTTCAATGTCACTATATCTTCTGACTACATATATTTATATTCAAACGGATGCGATTTCAACTAATTTACAATCATTTCACTTTCTCATTTAACTCATAATGCAAATAATGACTGAAAAAAAAAAATTATAATAAATCCAAAATTGGCACAGATTTTTCACCTACGACAATATTACTGAATAAATTACATTACATAATAAATATTGTGTTTACTCGCAACCGGAAAGTACACATCATATCGATGCTCACTAATAATTTAGTAATTAATAAGTAATAATATGTTCGCACATAGTTTTACATAATTGAAAATTACACCTATGAGGTTACAACAGTTTTTAAAATTTGTTGTTTCAAATATTTCTGAAGAAAAAAAAAAAAAGTTATTAATGACTTCTTAGACAAGACATTAAGATTTGAAGTTTATTGTAACAAAATTCAATAATTTCATTTTCTTTATGAATAAAATATATATATATATACTGGCTCACAAATCAAGTTTCTCCGACACCATGACTAATATTGAAGAAACCAAATTTTAACCAATTAGTTTTGAATTTTTGAAGAGGCAATGATGAAATGCATTTTATAAAACCATAATAGTTTATTGTGATTATTTTTTTTAAAGTATTAATCTATTAATCATTTGAATGCGTGAACTAATAACAATGAATTGTATATTTTAAGAAATGAAAATGATTTATTTAATTGGATCAACAATTTTCATTGATTATTGTTTTGCCCCATAAGATTTAAATATATATGGTGAGAAATAATAAAGAAGTACATTTTTAGACATGATTTCTGGAAATTTAAATAAATGGAATCAGACAGGTATATAGGTACACAACTCATTCAATTTAACTCATGTTTAAAACTATTGTGTATCTCGTATTGTGTTGAATTTTAGGCATTTTGCTTAACCTATCAGCATATAGTTTCCATCTATAAATACACCCCAAATGTATTATAACAAAGTTTAATTTCCACTTAAAGAGACCTATTTGTTTTTAAATTTTGAAGTAATTTGTATGAAGATACGACTCAATTTCAATATGATGTCTTTCTACGGATATTGACTATATGAGTAATGATTGCTATTATTAAATTAACAGGATACCATTTACAATTACGAAATCTGCCCAAAACATTTTACATTATGAAATCAATAACATTGTACTAATATATAGATTGGATTGATATAACGTATTTTATATAATATTAGAATATATGATTCAAGTAATGAGAACGCGTTCAGAAACAATATGTTTATGATTCGCTGAAAAATCTCTACATAAAAACTTATTATATTCGACTTTTATGTATGCTTTTTCTCTCAAAAATACTTAAATTTAAAAAAGAATAATCGCTCACCATACGTAGTTCGTTGCTATTCGCGCAGCGTGAAGGTTGAGATAATGAAATACAACTTCAAATAGTCCTGTGTAATACAAAAACAAAATTTAAATTGAGTTTTGAATAATTTTAATCATTTAGAGGATTATCGAGAAATTGGCTGATATCTCCGAATAAAATGAACAAAATATTTTAAGTCTTCATTGTAATCTCTTTTTTTGTAAATTATGCAAATGTACTACTACTTAACAAATTTTTGCTTATCGACTTTTTTTTTTTACTAATATGCAAGTAACATCAAATGTCTACCAAAAACAGTTAGTAGAACGAAAGGTATCCACAATTATATTTATATTAAAAACGGCAAATTAACACAGTAAAGTCTAACAATACGCCCTTGAGCCATACAGGTTAAGATGATGATCATTAGCGAATAATTGGTTTGAACAAACCACTATCCGAAACGGATGGATGGTTGGGGTTGGACGAATGGACTGGCTAGTGAATGGACGGCAATATGAAATTAATATTTTTTCTCTATTTTTGATTTAATTATGGACAAATTTTTTAAAGTCTACGATGTTTATTTCAATAAATACCAAACTTGTTTCCAAACCAACAATTTCTTAAATCATCGTATCTATAACCTAAAGATCAATGCCATTAAATTAATAATTTAATTATCTTAACCTGTACGCCTCAAAGGCCATCACAGCAACGTTACGATATTCTTTTGCCGTTTACCATAACCTCGATGATAGTCGACCACTCAATTTTGTCACCGATTTCATTAATTTCAAAGTTAACCATTTTCTGGTCATGATAATAATTTCTGCAGAATAATAACCATAATTTACATAGACAACCCAATTCTCATAAGTTCGAGCAAACGATAGATAATATAATTTTATCAACATTTTAGCCATTCAATTTTTCTTAATTAACTTTTATAATTCGCGATGTAAACATAATTGTCTATTAGAGTTTTCAACATTACATGCTATTAATTAGATATATAAGAAATAAATAAATTAATTAGAAAAAAAAAAAATAACGTATACTAAAACTAACAATTGATAGAAGAAAATTTTACTTTCATTCCTCTCACCTTGCCAAAAGAAGTCATAGATTTTGTAAACAACTTTTTCAATTAGATGAAATTTAAGCTATACAACAAAAACAAAAAAAAAAATGATCCAAATTTGTTGGTCTTGTTATTGATTACCTCAACCTTGCAAACGAGCATTCAGTTTTTAAAAACATCCGTGACTATGAATTTATAGTTCAATGGACCATAGAATATACTATTATTGTAATGCATAGTTAATGTATTTATTTATTTGAATATATTATAGAAATTTATTATTAAATTATATTGTACAAGTGATTTCAGTACCTACTTATGATTCTGCATCTGCAAGCCCATAAACTTGGCTAGTCCGCAGTTTTACCATGAGATACAATTTATCATAAACATAATATAATTTATTATAGATGGACTAGTACTCGTACATATGTATAATGTCTGGAATGCAACACTTTCTCTTGCATGACTAAACTCGTTTCAATTATACATTAAAATATTATCATCACATCACATTATATATTTATGAATACCTCTTAAGAAAATTATTTATAAGATACAGGTGTTTTTGTTTATGTACTCGTATTGCAATAAGTAATGCCTTTGTACAAAAGCATGTAAATCATAAAAATTGGAAAATTATACGAATTGATATGCTTGGGTCTTAACGTATGAAGCTAAGTAATTGATTATCAATTTTCACATTCACTATCTCAAGGACAATACAATTAAATTTGCCGATTTTTCAAATGAGAAATTTAATGAATTTTTTATAATTCACTAAAAATATCCGTTGAATTACTAAACTGGCATAATCTGGAGGACAATTTCATTTAAAAATTTTGTTCAGTGTTGAAGCACACTTTTCGTTAAATGACTATGTCAATAATTAGAATTACCACATTTGGAGCGATGATAATCTAAAAACCATTGTCGAAACACCATTACATCCAGAAAATTTTACCGTTTGGTGCGCTTTATATGCCGTGAAAATTGGACTTCCAGATTACGCCATGTACCCGAAATCATATTCAAGTATTAATGCCATTAAGTTATCTGTCAAATAAAGACAAAACCATGGATATTTCATTTTAATTTAAAGTTCTCCGCCTCTAAAAACATACCCTTCATATTTGAACATCTGCTACTGCTAAATTATCAAAATCATAACGAAAGCTGTGAAAATCTTTGAAATTCAATAAAAATATTAGGTTTTCAAATTATTTATCAACGCAGTGATAATTTCCGACATTCTCAGATCAATCATAAGTAAAACAATGCTTCAGAAATTTGGCGAATCGTTTAATATATGAAAGTTGTCAACGAGCGACTGCAACACATTACCAGGCGAATTAAGATAAGTTGAGTGAGAACGTTTTTAGTTGACGCGGTAATCTATTATTAATTTATTGAGAAGGAAAAACTTTAATAAAACATGAATCTGTGGAGACTGATAGAACTGAAGGCAATCAACAAAATTTGTCAAACAAAAAAAATGTGAGATTTGGACCATACACTTAGGACACCAGTTGACTACATTCTAGACAGAAATTTTTAGGATAATACAAAACCTAATCATTCAAAAACAACTTGGCATAGAACTGTTGTTCATTTTACAATCTCATCAATTTATTGTGGTGACGAATGGAGTGGCCGACGATCATTGGGGTCATTCAATTTTAAAATTTATACCTCCACAGAGTGTTATCGCTAACTCGATCACTTTTTTGTCAGTGATGGCGTATGATATTACATGCATATTTGAAACGGCAAATTAAAATCGTAATGCCACCTTAGCGCCCTCAAGACGTAAAGCTTTAGATGATGATCAATTTATTGTATTATTGAAACTAAATGTGACCTTATACGTAATTTAGCTGTTCTGCCATATAGCTCTCTAGATGGCATAGATGTACACATATTTATATTTCATAAAAAATTGGCAAATTCTGATAAATCACCTTAACTAAACTTTATCAATTAAGATTTATCCGAACAATTGTGTTCACATAGTTCCAACTAGTGATTGTCTATTGCTATACTCTAATGATTGAATCGGAGGTAAGATATTTATCTTTTTTCTCACATATTAAACGTTTCTTAGATTTATTTAAGATTTTGATTTCATTGTTACTAAATGATGATTCCATCATAATTTTATGTCTGTTTGTTTAACCGAAATTGCATTGCAATAAATTTTAAATAAGTCTTATTTTGTAATTAACAAAAAAATTCACTTGAAACATTTTTCAATCTTTAAACAATAACATTTTATGTTTTTTTGTCCGCGTATAAAAATTGTAATTTGTAATTTATAACAAATTATTTTCATATTAAATATGTGGAAATTTGATAACAATTCATATAATAATTTAACATTTTCTTTTTTCAATATACTCGTTGTATTGTAGGTAGGTCGGTAGGTACACATTTTTTATGTTTACTTTTCCTAATTGTGCTTTCTTGATTTTTATAAAAATGGAAGAAAAAAAATTACTGTCATGGAGCATAACATGAAATTACTCGACTGTAACTATTGGATTACTTATAATTACGAATATTCGTACATCCATCCCATCAACGTCTATATATAACTAAGTATATATGGCTATATTCGTAAGTTTAGGTTATTTAACATTATTTCCATATAATAAACTTTTTAAACAGATCACTAAAAGTAGATCAGTGGATGTTGCGAAAAAAATTTTACTCTAAAAGATACTATTTTTATTTTTTTATTATATACTTACTGTGATTATTTGAAATTAACATGCTAATGAATGGCTAATTACTGGTCAATTTGTGTAATTATTCCTAAATAATTATATGCACTTATTCGTATTCAAGTTTCAACTTTGTAAGTTTGTTGGAAGTTTTCTATTTTATTTGAATTAAAAAGTATTTCTATAATTTTAAATTGATAAGTAGATAATAAGTCCATACTTTTTCTTGTTATTTAATAAGTAAAATGTTGTTTTAAAATATGTACTCGTTTATTGTTAATAAACATAAAATTATTGATTATAGAGAGAAGTCATAAACAATTCTTAATATCTATGACGAAATGCACTCTAAATCATACAATATTTCGGTGCTAATACAAATATAAATATATTAGCCCTGAAATATTGTTCATAATTTTAGAAATACTCTGAATTCCTTGGTATCAAATAAAAAATACACCAATTATTATGTACCAATATTAAATTATCTTGAAAGTATTATGAATGAGAAATTTAGCGGGGTGTCGATTGCGTCTAGCAGCGGATTATAAGGAATATACTATAATCATCTCAACATTCACATTGTCACTGGTACTAGCACCTATGGTGACCATAATGGTGGAGGAACATTTATTTACTGATGAACAAACATTTCAAGAATATTTCAAAATATCAATCGACTTATTTAATTTCAGTTAATATTGCGAAAGATGCACCATAGATATAGATATAATAATAATAATAGTTAATAAATGAATATAAATATGCAATAAAACAAAAAAAAATAATGTCAATGTGACCACCACACTACAATTGATTTAATCGTCACCGTAGGATTAAATTTAAAACAGTCTCATTACCAATTACCAATACCGGACGGCATTTTTGAGGAAACTACGGGTTTAACATCGATGAACATATATAATGGTGTGTATATTATCCGAGCATTCAGGTTCCGAAAGCATTCTGTTCTCATCGAATACTCGGTTATCTTGTAGTACATACCAATTAGAAAAAAAAAATTATGTGTTCAGTAAGGTGATACTAAAGAAGTTCCCACAACACAAGTATACCCTATTGTAACTTTTTCAGCGGAGATATACTGCAAGCACTTGATCAGAAATTCAACATGTGTGCCATGCCTGTCGATCATATAGTTTACATTTTCGTATATAATTTTATTACAATCTTACAAATTACATTGTGGTTCACAAAACACTATTCTACAGAATTCTATGTAGTTCAATACACATTCTTAAAATCAGTCCTTGGAATATAAAGATGGAAAAAACATAGAAAATCTAATTCGAATTTTAATATTGCAATGGAATATTTAAAAATGTAATGTTATATCATATTTGTGTACCAGTCAAAGTTTTGCATAATTAACTTAACTACAATGACGACTGTTGTATAGTTACAGTTTGTTATGTTTTAATGTTTTTATGCAATTTTATTGCATATTTGTAAAAAAAAAATGTTTAGAATTTTAAATGCATTAGGAATTACTGGAAATTTTTTTTTTTATAAATTATTCATGAAAATATATATATATATATATATAGATATAGATTTGCTTTATATATATGTATGCTTTATGCTGAGCAATATATTGTTTAAGTTTATTACGAG